>NW_021031834.1:0-11289 GCF_004153795.1 Camellia sinensis
TTAAAGTAGCCGGCCAGCCACTTACAGTAAATTTGTCCAAAATGCTCCTGTTTTGGAGCAGAAGCAACCTGAAAGTGTGTTCGATGTTCTGAGGTCACCGTGAGTGCAAACAAAGACAACTTGTAGCAAGGCAATGCATTTTCCGGGTGAAGCAAACCGAGCATGCATGTCTCCCTCACCCGCGAGGCAGTCTTCTGTTCATTGCTTTATTAGTTAGTTGTTTCTAACCAGTTCAAATGTGTTGTAATTAATCAGCTTAGATAGTTAATTAATTTAATTTCTTTAATTAGCTTAGATTAGCTAGTTGTTCAAATTCATTTCTGTTGTAATAATTAATTAGCTAAGTTAGTTAATTAATTGGTTTATAATAGTTAACTTAATTACCGTAGCTAGGTAGCTTTCATTTTATTCGGACCCTCCGTTGAGAGGGCAAATGTCGTAATAAGTGTGCGTGTGTGTATGAATGTCTTCCAACACCACGTCTTTCTCTTTTTTATTTACCTGCTTTTGATGGTTAGTTTTAGGGCATGTTTCAATTAGCATACTTATGCTTTGCATGCGTACATCATTCATTCGTATTGCATGCCCCGGACTCGGCGCATCCTTCAAACTACATTGTATTTCAATTCCTATTTGAATACGTGTATCAAATTGTATTCATACGCCATCCTAGATAGCCGAGCCTATTCAGTTGCATTTTGCATGTGTTGCATTAGGCATTATTGACATAGCTAGGATCATGCATTGATTTCTAACTAGTTTCCTGTTTCGGCTCGTTGTACACTGTCAGTGTTTATGCTTTAGCATCTTGCATGTGTATAAGTGTTGCCATGATAGCATGCTTGCCATGAGGCTATTTGCTTAATTAATGAACTGTATGAATGCCTGTGGATGAAGGCTTCATTGCTTGAATTGGAACAATTCATCAAAATGTGTGTTTTAAGCCCCCTTGAAGTGGCAAAATGTGTGTTTTAAGCCCACTTGAAGTGGCAAAATTTGTGTTTTAAGCCCACTTGAAGTGGCAAAATGATGTTGTTTTTAAGCCCACCTTGTTTGGTGGCAAATCCGCATTTTAGCCTACTTGCGAGTAGCACCTTCAAACCATTTTCGAAAAACAAACATGAGGTGTTTTGTTCCAAATCAAGTGATGTAGTCTATACTTGTATGCTATGCGCATCACATAGTAAGGTTAGCTAATAAACCGGAATAAGAACGCATGTGTTTATAAAAACAACATATCATGTTAGTGGAGGCCTATCCTTTGATCGGGCGAGCGGGGGTGCTCATTTCAGGACCTTCCCCTCTCGTACCCAAGTTCCCGAGCCGAGGCAACTTTGGTGATGACGGACACGTGGCCTTACGCACAAGTCAGGGTTTCCTAAATTTTCCAAAACAAAATATTTAGGAGGCGACTCTGAAATCTAGTAAAGCAGTCCATGTTTGGCACTTTTTGATTAAAATCGATTTTCAAAAACGATTTGCCGGATTTGGACTCTTTGGTGATTTATTAGTCTTACATTGCACTCTGTGAGATTAGATTTAGAATCGTGACAGGAGTCCGAACTGTAGTAGCTAGAACCCAATTCGCGCCCTCTCCGAAAGGAGGGGTCGCGTGGAGAGAGCTCGAGGTGGTCTACACCCTCCCTTGTTTCTGAAGGCTTAGACGACCGAAGTATTTGAGTGCAACGTTAATTTCTGCAAGAACGGCGTTGTCAGTTGAAATCAAAACTTTCTTCAAATCGTTTCCTGTACAAGAAAAATCATAAGACCGCAAAAATAAAGCCTTGTCAATATAAGAAAAATAAACGCAAGGAGCTATATGGCCACCTGGTTCGCCCCTTCTTCTAGGAATAGGATCTAGGCGGTCCTCGCCTTCGCAAAATTCGCAGTTACCGCGGACAACGACTATGACATCATCGACTCGCTTGCCAGAGCTGAAAAGCATAGTCACCAAGTGATGGTCAGTGTCCTTGGCCCTAAGAAAATAGTGCCCATGCCGGCCAGAAGACTTGTCCAAGGCATAACAATGCCAAGATTAATCCTAAGGTGACGGTTTAACTTTATAATCCCCATTACGATTCGAAAAAAGTTTACATTAGGTTGGGAAGGGATTAGACCCCAATGGCGAAGGACAACCCTAAGGAATGGGTGAAGGAGGAAACGGACTCCGCCCTTTGCAATTGATAAGAGAGGGAAGACGATTGTGTTTTCATCAGCCCTCTCCATATCAAGGGTGATGTCTGTCATAAGTGACAGACGGACGTCATCAGGGATAGAAAAATGGTGTTGAAAGCCAGAGACTCGATCAGCGGAGAGGACGTCTTTCAAATGCTTTGCCTTATTCGTCAGCCTACAAAAGTACGCTAAACTAAAAACAAACCAGGAAAAGGGATTCAAAGCAGAGAGGAAGGGAACTTACAAGAGACGGAGAGGACAATGAGGAACAAAAGGAAGTTGCAGAGGTGAGTCGGAAGGCACTCCAAGAGCTTCAAGCGTCCAAAAATGTGTATATATATTCAAAAAGATGACATAATTTTAAATCACAAAAATGGAAGAAGTGTACGAAGGGGCAGGAAGTTGTAATGACGACCAAAAGGCGTGAGCTTTGACATCCGCGTTGGAATGAGGTTAACCGCCGAATTTCGGCTCTGACTTTTCGAGTTCGAAACCAAACACACCAGTTAACTGTTGTTAGTGAAGTGTTTGGGGGGCAATTGTGGGGGTCGAATATTGGGAGACATAAAGAGGCCGAATAATTGGACCTGGAGTGTCGAAATATGTACATCAGATTTGGCCCCATCTTATACATACAAATCCAGAAGTATCCTATTCGGCCAAATTACCAGTTGAGTAAGGGGCCGAGTGAAGAGCGATTTGCAACAAAAGGAGCCGAGTAAATAGTTATACGGCGAATTGAAGGTGGGCCCAGCCCTAAGCCCCAAGAAAGAAAAAATATAAATAAAATAAAATCAGCCAGAGAGAGGTAGGTGAGAATTACTATGCATAACTTAAGATACAAGCAATCAAGAGAGTATACACTGACTTATCTGTTGGAGTGATAATTCCGGCACCCCCGACCGGGGTGTTCATTCCTTTTCAAGTTATTAGCTGAGGATCTCGAGCGTCCCACTGGATCCAAAGAGTATTTCCAAACCACATCCCCACAATGTTATATTGATAGTCTCAAAATTGCAAGAAGTTCTAGGAACAGTGAAGAAAAGACACCACTCTTAAGTTGCAATATATCACATTGCAACAAATTAAAATCACAACAAAGATGAAGCACAACATATCATTATTATGAAGAAAAACTATCAAAACAAGAGAGAAACTCCAAAAAAGAAGAGGAAACAAGATTTATATGCAAGTAAGAAGATTTAAATTTCTAACATCTTACACTCTTAAATTGTATTTGGATTGATAATTTGAAGAGGATTTTGCAGAGGGAAAGAAAATAAAAAGTGAAAAATGAATAAAATAAAAACATATGGCTCACTTAAATAGATGTGGATTTCAAACAAAGGGATTTGGTCTTAATCTTTCAATGACAATAACTCAAATTTAAATACCATAAGTTATTTTAAATTCGAAGATTAAGTTATATAACTTTATTATGATATATCAAAAATACCTATATAAAACTATATATTTAAAATTGTCCTATACGAATGAGAGGGTATAAGACCTATTGCTGCGTATAGTTGATTGAGTGTTTATAGACAAGATCCCTGGTATATGTTTTTGTTAATTTTATTTTTTTATTACAATCATTTGAAAATTTTTCTGGAAGAAGGATACGTATGCACCAGGGGCAAATGCCAAGGACAAACGGGTGAATATGGACAACGGGGAATTGGCGTATGGTCGTCTAATTCTATCATTCTGTAGAATAAGTTGTATAAAAAGAGGCCATCTAAAAGAGTGCACAAGCTACTGCGTTGTAGAAGTGAGTCAAATCCTGTTCTTCTATGGAGGCCATCAGTTCTGTGAGGAGAGTGTAGACATCACATGATATGATGCGCATGTTGTTGCGTAGGAATGATCTCTCAGAGCAGTAGGTATTTATGGAGTCACATGTTGGGACGATTGAATTCACTTTGTTGTGGCCGATACTGACATGTGTCAATGCAGTGTTAATGTTAGTCACTATAATATTGGTCGTGTGTCATTGAGATGCTTTATTAACATGACTTCGCCAGTGGTCCGTTGTCTCAAGTTCAAGGGGAATTGTTCTGTTGATTTGGGCTAAGTCTCGTCCGTAAGGGTTTTCAATGGGACATGAGTATAGCATTTCTAGTGGTCAAGTCGAGCTATTTATCGTAATGTGGGGTTAAATTCAGTCGTTACTCGCGCGTGTTAAATCGCATCGCCAGTGTGGCCATAGTTCTATCAGTAAAGTAATCATGGTCGTGGTGATGTTGGTGTGGTGTAGGTAGTGGGATTTGTTTTCGGTGGGATGTGTGTGGGGGGGCCAATGAGATCGATTCGGACAATTGGCTCGCATCGTTCAATTGTAAAGTATGGTGTTTGATGTTGTGCTTTGAAATACATATGCTGGCCTTTTTCAACATGTCATTAACGTTATGTAATAGTGACCAATCTTAGCGTATTATTGGCTATAGGGTTCAAGCACGAATTAGTTTTATTGAGACGAATGGGACCATCAGAATGAATGTATCAGGGCTGTGGCATAGTAACGTTGACTTACAAAAAAGACTTTTTTTGGAGCCAGATAAACTGGCTAACTGTGACTTATGGGGTTTATAGAACAGTTAATTTTCGATGTACAGATTTACAGGGGCAACCCCCTATTCTCTAGTGTATGGGATGGTGAAGTAATTCTACAATTGAGATTTGAAATACTATGTCATGCTGCTGGTATTGGGGATGTGAGGATTAGGCCGACGTGTTAGATAGCGGAGGCATGTTGGCAGCAGAGCAGGTCGAAGAATTTATGTTGTTTGACGATAAGGGGTTTGAAGGTGCAATTGTATCACATCCAAGGGAATATGCTGTGCAGATATTGCCATGGTGAGACTTTCACAAGCAAACTTACCATTGAAATCTCAAGGATATGAGATATGTTGTTTGAAATAGACAACTGATTATGTCCAATCCATGTGCCCTAGAGGGCACAGTTCAAGTACTTCATTATTTAGAGCTCTATGCCTTGTATCATCAGTCTATCTGGTAAGGAGGAGCGATCATTCTTATTGGATTTCTTAGATTGGGCTTGGAGTTCTTGCAACCGATCAATAGTGACATTTAGTAGAATGAATACTATCCTTGATGAGGCTCGCTTATGGTGCGAAAACTCCGATAAGGGGTGACCTAGGCAAAAATTTAGAGTATTGAGAAAATTTAGAAACATAGAAAATATAGAGTTTGCAAGTCGAAAACCTGAAAGTGGCGACTTGGACAATAAGTTAGAGCGCAATAAGAAGAGTATTATATATACTTTGTGCACCTTAACTGAAACTGCGTAAGGCCTGATTCCCATCTTTGGTGTATATGTAGGGTTCAACTTTCATCTTCGAGTTCATCTAAAACATCCACGTTCCATCTGTCCTTCCATGCTTTGTTTGATCGGTCATCTTTCCATCGTCTGTTAGCTTGGTTGTGTTACCTCTCATTTGGCAGAAGGATCATATTGGCAGTTAAAGTTCAGTTGTATTACTGAATGCAGTTATGAGAGTTATGATCTTCTATTATTTGGGGTTGTACATCTTAAGAACTTGATATCTGTGTGTGTCAAGTGTAATGACTCTTGTTTCCGAAATAATTGTTTTGTGAAAGTTTAATAAGTGGTTGATTTGTTCAAAATTTTCTTTTTCAACGCAAAGCATTCTTGGGAAAGGAAAACTTATAGTCTTCACAACTTTTTCCATGTGATTTCAACACAAGTACATTCTCCAATTCTCTGGTTAAATCAATAGTTATTGTTTTACATCATAAAATTTGAAAGAAAAGTCAAAGCATAAAGTAGGGGCACAGATAAAGTTTAGGTGGTCCAATGTCTTCTTATTTGCGCTCACGGAAGTCTCTACACAGGACCAACCTGGTCATCTCAGCCCCACTGTCACTTCTATAACTAAGCCAGCACTTACCAAAAGGTACAAGCAAGGGGTCCAGAATCTCTCTCGTTCTCAAGCAGTAAGGTAACGGACCAAGTGCAAGGCACGAACTAGAATTGAGTCGGGTATTCCACCCCTTCCTCTGGACAGGTCTTGATCATGTCCAAACGGGCAGCCAGAACCTGAATGGAAAATAGAAACACCCAATGTTGTAAGGCCAATCAACTGTATACCTAGTTGGTCGAGACATGTATATAGCTCATCTCAGTCAGGTTAAGCCAAGGGCAATGCCAAGCGATGTCAGCGCAGATTGCTGCACATCCAGTCACACACAAGTCCCTTGGGAAAGTCACTAGCCGTGCGAAAGAAATAGGATCTGGCTGAAATACTCGGACAAGGGTCCACCACTCTTAGGCTTATCCATCAACCATACCTGGGAAGGGTGAAAAATAAGAGAGATTAAATAATAAAGAGATGTGCATTGAGGAAATAGGGAAAGGTTTCGAAGAACAATAGAGAGTGAGTGCCGAGTGATATGAGAAATCAGAAATAAGAAAGGGTAGGAACAATACCTGGAGAAGCAGTGACTCCTGCAAACCGAGTAGTCTCTCACTGATGAAAAGCATCTAAACCCATCAGGTCTCGGCCAGTGCCAAACCAATGAACTCTTACCCTCTTTCAAACACGTTGGGCCACTTCGATCAACCCAATGCTAGCCCCATTACAACTAGGGGCAAGAAGGAAGTGTCAAGCAACATAAAATAGGGCATGTTGAAGTAACCACGCTAGAGAAAATCACCTTTGTTTTCAATACCAAAAAACCAATGAATCAAGTGGGAATATCCAACTCCCCGTCATGAGCCAAGGATCGAGCCTCTGTAAAGTAAGCCCACAATCCGTTCAAGAGCCTGTGCATGGCCAAAATGAGGTTGAGGCATAATTTCTTCATCACTCTAGGACTCCATCAATGTTGAAATTCTTCAAGGTAGGGTACATCTCTTGCACTCTGAAGCAAAATACATGTGTAACCGGTTCCAACATCGGACGCGGAAATGGAGGAACAAAAACAAAGCAAAGTACGACTCATGAAAAAAGAGTGTTTATGCCAAAACCCCAAAAAATTACCTTTTACGTGCTGTGCAAAGTGGCTATCAATCATTGAGCCTCTCGGCAAGAAATATCTCCATTTTAGAGAAAATAGCAGCAAGGATGAAGTTTGTCAAAGAAAAGTGAAGAGACCTTTTATAGAAGATAAGGTTGTGTGAGTGCCTGACAACTGTTGCCAGCTATCGGCCACAGACTTGGCCGGCGACCAACTAGGTTGCCTAGAGCTGGGCAGAGTGTGTTTTGTTCTGTCTTTTTTCTTTGAGGTCTTGTTTTGAGTCTTTTGTTTCCAAAGTGTAAATAGCTGTGTTTAGGTTGTTTTTAGTTTGTTTTTCATTCAAATTGTATTTTGCAGTTTGGGTCATTGTCGGCTCAATATCCGTTACGAACATTGTTCAAATACAAGCATTTTCGCACATTCAATTCTTTTATGCAAGTGTGGTGCCATGCTGAGGTGAAAAATAAAACTTTTATAAAACTCAAGATTTTACCCGGATCATAGTTTTTACAAAAAGGGAATACAAGGTTTTAAAAAACAAAAAGTAGAGTCCTATCTGAAGCTATAAAAGTGCTAACTACTAAAACAAAAAAAAAAATAAGCAAAAAGAGTAAAAAAATCAGCATCAATTGCATTAAGCTCGGAGGGCCCTTTTCATTCTCTTCTGGGGAGGGGAACTCATGAGCACTATAACCGTCGGCATCTTTGTCATCATTAGAAGAGCGGGACAACAGAGCTGTCATCATCCTCCCACTCCTGACCTGGAGCTGATCATCGTCCTCACTCTTCCTAACCTTACTCGGTATCATCATCCTCGCTCTCAGACTTGGAGTGCCTTCGCTGCCTCCTCATACTACAGGTCTTAGGTTTGTCTCCACTAAAATTAATCCGAGGAGAAGGAAGGCTCCTTTCCTCAGACTCTCTGCTCCGGCCTCAGGTGGCCCCACCCTCTCTCCTCTCGCTCACTACTGCCGTGTGCTGGGCCTATCTGCTTCTCCTCCCTCATCTGGAGGAGGCGCAACTGGTGCTGCCGATGTCGCTGGTGCCACGGGTATAGGTGGAGCCTAAAAACAAGAATCAGAGTATCGAATACAGTGTGAGTATGATACAGGGTACAGATGATGCAATATCAGAATACAGTGCCAGTACAGTATGATGTAATATTAATACATATTCGTATGAGCTAGTGTTAATAAGTATGGGAATGACGCAAAATGCATATCAGTGTGAGTATGATGCCAAGGCAGTATGAGTATGGCATATCAGTACAGTATGATGCCGAGGCCATTGAGTGTCGCATATCAGTTACATGTGATGCAGAGGCAGTATAGTATGGCATATCAGTACAATATAATGCCAGGCAGTATGAGTATGCATATCGTACAGTCTGGTGCAGAAAGTATGGGTAAGCAGTTAAATAAATAAGAAAAGAATGGGTACTTGGTAACCGTGGAGAACCAGCAATGCTCTCTCCTCTACCATCTAGACTATGAAGCGACACCCACGAGAAAGCCTCTATATACTCCATAGGCGCTTCAATGAGTTACAATAATGTCTAAAGGGAAATCGAAAGGCAAACTATAAACAAAGGTCCATACCTGCTGCGCGTCAGGATCCCTGACGTACCCATCTCCTCCTCTGGCGGCCTCTCGAAATCTAATAGGCCATCCCACTCGACCGCAGCATGAGATCACAGTTGGAATTATTGGCCAATTGGCCGTGTGCACAGCAGGAGAAGCCCCACAATTTCAGCCCAGTCGACGAGCAACACCTTTAGCCATGAGGGCACCTGCCGCACCTCTCGCGCGAACTCCCGGTAGGGGTGGCATCAGATGAGTCTTGATGAAGGCTGCGTAATCCAACCCCATGGAAAGAAATCGCGTCCTGCCCTACCATGGACTGTACGATAACCTCAACTAGGAGGCTAGCAGCTGTCCCCATAGATGGAGGAGGAGGGTAGGAACAACCGGAGCAGGTAAGCCCAGGACCGTGCAGAACCTCTCTCCTAAATTCCAGGTCTGGCAGAATGGACCTTCTAGCAAGATCCAAAATTGGGAGGTAGCCTAAGACCCAACATCTAAACCCGTATCCCGGCCGACATCATCCCCAGGGCTACCATGTGATCTGCAAATAGAGAATTCACAGTTGTTAGTTGTCATTAGTTGTCAAAGTGGATCAAAGCAAGATAATAGAATGGAAGGGGTATGAGTTTCAGACTACCTGCAAGCCGTCCGTGTGTCAAAATATGGGGTAGTAGGCGAAAGTGGTATCTCGTGGTGCCTAGGTGGCATCTTCTCGTATCGTAGAAGTAAGGATGGCCGGCTCTACCTCATCCTCAAACTGAGGCAAGGCCAGGGAAATAAGCATACACCCATAGCTGCAAGGAGAGATCATTTTCTGTGAGTCAACATCTATGAACAGAGATAAAGATAGAAATGCAAAGCAGAAAGCACAGTGTATGAAAGAGATAAAGACAGAAATTGCAAAGGGAAAGCTCAATGTATGAACACAGATAAAGACATAAAGTGCAAAGCATAAAAGCATAAAGAACAAGCAAAAACTGAAAATGAAAGTGCAGTGTGTACCTCTCAAGCCCGCCATAGCCTTCGACCATGTTCCCCTTCTTGGGAATCGAAGCTCAAGTAGCCGAAAGGTAGCGAGGCCAGCGCCACCCCAATCATAAACCGCACCCAGGGCAGCGACAAGAGCACTTAGTAGGTACAAGCTATGTACTCCACCTGTTCGCAGACAAGGTGGTACCGAGGAGATAGATCAAAAAGCCCCGTTGTACTGTCCACCTCCTCCTACGTCTCTAGATAACTCCCATGGAAGTGGTCGTAGAACCAGCTGTATCAAACCATGGTCACTTGTCTAGAAGAGGGTGCCCCTAGGGTGAATCCAAGTAGCCTTCACTGGCCCATGTCGAGGTCAAAAGGATCGGATCACCTTACTCTCAAACCAATGATCATCGAGAAGCGTAGAGAAACATTGTCATCTCTCCGATAGAAGAAAAGTGGAAGAAGTTGGTGGTTCCCACCACCTCTCCACCAAACTCCGAGTAAGGCGACTGGCCAATCGTCATGATAGCCCGGAACAGAATAGACCGAAGCCTGCCTTGTCAACAAGCTCGTGAACCCAAGCAGGGGACTCCTAGTCTAGTCCCTCCCGTCAAGGCCCATATCCTTTCCAAGAAAGAGCGACACCCTTGTTGAAAAGGAAAGAGGAGTATGTCAGATGCATAACAATGAAGACGATAATGAAATGGACAAAACAAGCAAAGTGCAGAAAGTAAAGTTTTTACCTAACAGCGTCATGAGAAAGATGGAAGGCCCGCTCCCTCAATAGGACATCCTCGGGCACGTCCCAATTTAACTCATTTGACCTAAATGTTCATAATGTATTACTCATTTTATAAGCAAAGTGATTCTAGCCATTCCTTTACAATTAAAGCAAATGATTGTATATACTTGATGAATTCAGCATCTACATGGATTATCTAAAGGATTATGGTCAATTCATACCTAGAGCTTGAATTTGAGTGTCGCTTCTTAATTCCATCAATTCCCTTCAAATCTTCCAATTCTTCTCTCTCTCTCTCTCTCTCTCTCTCTCTCTACAATCTTAGCCCCAAGTTGATGAAAATGAGCTCATAAACATGTTTATAACATATATATATATAGGGTGATTACGTTAACTAATAATTTAGCTTAGTTCTGATCAATTTATTTAATTATTTAATTTGAATCAAATTTTAATGAAACTTCATATAATTCTAAACATTCTAATTAACATAATGAACTTCAATTTCAGTTTTAAATCCGTTTTGGGCTTTCAAGTTCTAATTCAAGTCGGTATTGTAACAGATAAGTACAAATTAAACACATAATCATGTAATTCTCTAATAAAATAATATGCAGAAATGATATACGTCAAGATCGTCACAATTAGGGCATGTTGACAGTTGTGATTTTAAATCAAGAGATTTGAAGTTAGATAAATAGAAAAATAATGGAATAAATAAGTTATAGTAGAAGATATTATATATATATATATATTATATATATATATATATATATATATATTTTAGTAGGATCCATATAGTTTGGAAGAGAA
>NW_021031838.1:0-12345 GCF_004153795.1 Camellia sinensis
AATCAAGTCATGATTTGAACCCCAATCATGTTATCCATACAAGTAATACGCAACTCACGAGCCTCACCAATCTAATTATTGTAAGACTCAGCAGCATTAGATGACATCTCACCATATCGTTTCCCTTTAAAAAATGCATTCACCCACTTATCATTTTGCAAACCATCTAACATACTATCAACTCTACTATTCCCGGTAATACGCCTCAATTTCTCTATATAATATTGGAAAGAAGTAACAGTTGGTGCATAAGCACATTTAACCAATATTTTCATCAAACTCAGCTTATAGTTAGTACGAAGTCCCACCAATTTGTGAATCAAATTTCTCTTCAAATGCAATATGCATGATGTGCATTAAGAAAAACCACCGCAAGAGCATCTAGCAATCTATGTTGACTGTCGGACACAAAGGTCAATCTTCAACCCTAACTAACAACCTTCAACAACTGAGTTTAAAACCATATCCAATTATCTTGATTTTTAGCATCAACAATCACAAAAACCAAAGGAAACAAGCCTTAAAAAAAAAAAAAAACATGAAATTGCAAAAATTAGCAGTCTCACAATACAATAATAGAAACAAAATCCACAAACTACCAAAACACACTAAGAAACCAAAACTATACTAACTGCAAATAAATATGTACCTTGATTACCATCCTTTGTTGTTGCTGAAAGCAAATGCCTCTTGTAACGCCCCTTCAAGAATGTACCATCAACAAATAATAAACGACAACAAAATTGAAATCTATACAAACATCCAAGAACCTCCGAAAACACCCACTACTTTCATCCAAATCTAATTCAAACACACTTCTAAGATTCGTTCTCATACCCGTCTCAAGATACCATCGAAGTTGGTCAAAAGAAGATGCAAAGTCACCAAACAACACATCTCTTGTCTTATCAACTCATAACCATGCAACCTGATAAGAAACATCTATACCATATTGCTTCTTCAACTCTTTTTTTAAAAACTTTAATAGGACAAGTCAATGGATTGTCACTAATGTCATTATTCACAATATCAGAGATACATCTAGAACCAACTATTTTGCTACAAGATCTATGAATAACAACTCCACAAGTATGCACATTATCCAACTTCATAATAATAATAAAAAATACCATAATTCATCAACATCCTATTGGAAAATTTGGTTTTATAGGCTTATTTTGAGCCAACTTTGAGCTCAAATTTGAGTGGGACCTATACGTTTATTGGGATGGGTCCAAAGAGGTGATGTGCTCCTTGCCGCATGGTAAGTCAAACGGTGAAGACAGTTCATCAAAACCATTTATAAGTGAATGTGAAGTTGACGTCGTTTTCGGGTTCGTGGAATGGACAATTAAAGAATAAAATGTGGGTTTCCTTGTAAGGCTTGTCTCACATTGAAACTTTTAGAGACCTTGTGCATGTATATAAACTCTAGGTGGACAAACTTGGGTTGGGCCTGAGGGGTACCCCAAGTTTGTGGAAGAGAGGAGTTATGGATAAAATGAACCTTGGTTCAAACCACCACAGACGCACTTGCGCCCGTGCCGACGGCCGACTGAGCAGTGCCAGGTGGGGTCGGTTCTAACATTAATTTTTCGGACTAAATTTATTTGATTTTTTTCCAAAATTATTTTTCTAAACAAAATTAATTCAAATTTGAATTCAATTTTTCTGTCCAAAAACAGTGCTCCTCCACTCCAGTCCATTTCCAGCTGTCCAGAAAGTTCAAACAGGTTAAACCGGTCCAACAGGTGCAAACAGTCCGCACCTGTTTAGTTTGAAGTTTGTATCTATTCATTTCAAACTGTATTTGTTCAGTTTCAAATTTGTTCCTATTCGGTTGATTTCATACCTATTCGGAATTTATGAACAGTCATCATTTGTCCTATAAATAGAAGTCTCATTTCAGCAGATTTTCACATTCACAAACATCCAGAAAATTGTATTCTTTTCCCTTTTTGCTCTTGTGCATTGTTATTCTTCATATTAGTTTTAGGAAAAATTCAGAGAGTATAGAACACGGGTTTTGTTCGCCGTACAAATTGTTTGGAGTGCTACTACAATTTGTGTAAAGATCATTGTATCCTGAGATATAGACGCCATTAATCCGTAAGCACCGAAGCGGGAAAAATCTGTCTTAAAGACATAGTGTCACACACTCGACTTGATCTCTTTTTGTACTTATTCATAACGATAAAATAAATTCGGTAAGCAATTTATTTTTATTTGTTTGATTTGTTTCAAGTTATTTATTTTACATAAAAGATTGTTCCAACACATCCTTCCATGCACAAACCACTTACAACCCGTAGACGACTTCATTATACATTCAACAATTTACTCTTGTTGCATCATTCTTCAAATAATTCACTGCAAAGCCACACTCAACTACATACTTAGCCAATGCAATGCGGAATGCCGACACTCCAACCATCAAATCTCCTTGACCAACACTTTGTATAACACCATTTTCTTCGCAACTCAGAAGTCACAAATACTCTCTCTGGTTCCTAGATCAAAAAAGACTAGGCAACAAACCACCAAAATTCATAGCAATCGTCCTAACCCAAAGATCTTACACAACTACAAATCAATCCTAGAGGGATTCATAATCAACCTCCACAATTCTCGCTATTAACCCACAACAATATCAACATATGCAGAATCACCTGAAACTACATTAACAACAAAATTCCCAATCATCATCACTGTTCACAATACATTAGAATATCTATGGAATAGGGAAAAAAACAAAGGTTCACAACACTTAACTCCTTGAACTTCGCAGATATTGTTCTCCACAACTTTATCATAACTCATCCTTCAATAATCTTATAGTACAAGACTTAGCTATATTTGCACTTAACATGAACACTCCTGCTAATATTCACCATACACAAACCCCAATAAACAATTGACATCACAGAGGTCTACCAACTGCAAAAATTACTACCAGTTACAACTCATATCAGGCAATCAAAATTGCCAGAACTTCACATCTTCAAACTACAATTCCAACAACACATTACACTATACCACAACACAAACTCAACAAAAACTCCAAAAATCATCTACATATATCACATACTAAAATCAAAAATAAGTATCAAACAAACCAACACTTTATCACAGAAACAGAGCGACACTATAATAAAATTGGACGAATACGAACCCAGAGGATCACACAATCTCTGCCTTATTTGTTTAATCTATATATACATATATGTATTGAGAGAGAGAGAGAGAGAGAGAGAGAGCGTACACAGAGATCACGCAAACACAAAAAGAAGAGATCGCAAAACACACATATAGATCGAGATTGAACACAATGATCGAGATCGCACAAAGAAATCGACATCAAGAGAGAGATCGAGATCGGAGACAAAAATGACCTCGCAGGGCAAGATCCACAAATCTAAAATTTGATTTTCCACGTATATATATCTCAAATCAAGGCAATTCAATCATTTAAAAAATAAGAATATAAAAACAGAACTCCCCGTACAAAACCTACAAACTTATGGATCTGTTGGTTTATCAAAAATATAGTGAGATTTAGAAGGGAAATAGATCTCCTACATATGACTATTTAATTTTTCCTTTTTTTTTTTTTAAAATCCCAATTCAAACCCAACCCACTTGGAAAAAACGGCAACTTACGTTTTTCGAGGGTTTGATAATAAGGTTTTGGGCCCTAAATCGCCCGACAAAATAGTTGATCGGGTTTAGCCCCACAAACAGCCCCACCTATACTCTCAATTTTTATTTTTTTTTATTTTTTTTATAGCCTACCCTTAATTTAGATTATAAGAAAATCAAGGAATTAAAATCAACTGTCATCGTAATTTTGTTCGTGTTAAAAAAAAAAAAGATAAAAAAAAAAAAAAAAAAAAGAAAAGAAAAAGACAATTTCTTAATTTTGGATTGTTTTACGCTGATTTATGTTTTTATTTTTGTTAGAATTGGTTTGTACGCTGATATTGATCGAGTTAGATTGAAATACTTGAATATATTTTTATTCTGATTCTTTGCAGTATTAAAAGATAAGGAGCCAATGATAAGTGTTTGGCAATATAGATTATGATAAATTATAAATACATCTTCTAAGATTTATTTAAAATACGGATTAATTTTTGTGATTTGAAAAATTATAAATACTCCTTATCAGAATTTTTTATTTAATAAAGTTAATTGAAAAAATAAAATTCATAACTACTCTTCTATATAATGATAAAATTACTTGAATTATTAATTGAAACAAATTTTTAACATCATAAAAAATTATTAATTGACTTGATAATTTATTAATAAAATGACTTATTTGTTATGAAATTGAAAATTTAAAAAAATGAAAAGTAATTTTCATAATCACAAGAGACACAAATTACATTTTAAACAAAACTTAAGAAGTGTATGAAAAATGTTTGAGGGCCACAATTTTTGTGGTTCAAATGGCTCAAAATTGCCAAAACGACGTCGTTTTGGCAATTTCGAAGTTGTTTTGTACTCAAAATGACATCGTTTTGTCGTTTTGGCAATTTCGAAGTTGTTTTGTACTCAAAATGACATCGTTTTGATAATTTTGAACCATTTGAGCCACAAAAATTGTGACCCTCAACCATTACTGTTATATTTTACATTAAAGATTAAGGAAGGAATAATTTATAAAGTGACTTTTATCATTGATCTTTATCCATTCTCAATGGGGAGTTATGCAGGTTTTATAAAATCTTATGTGAATTCACCATTTACACTAAAGTGAAAAATTGATAAAATTGAATCATAACATGTGGTTAGTTCTGATTCCTTAACTAACAAAATCGGAATATTCAGTTTAGTATTGATTTTTTTCTCAACATTAACCAAACCGATGAGCATAATTAGCAAGGTTTTCTTTGAGGCCATCTCTAATCTTTACTCAAATTTAAGAAAAATATTGAGTAAATTTTTATTTGATATAAGGCATTTAAATAGACAAATTTATATTTAAAGTATAAATTAAAATTAAAATTATATTAATAACAGAGTGGTAAATTTGAAAGTCACAAAAATAGTTTTCAATTTCTTCAATAAATCTTCGAACCTCTCTCTCGATTTGAGTACAAAACGAAAAGTACAGCTAGTTTTGATATGTTTAATGAAAGGAGTGGAGAGAATTTTGGGAGTGCTTTTTTTGTTTAAATTTAATATTAAATTTGGAGAGTGTTTGTGATGATTTAAATAACGAAAAGTATAGCTAGTTGTGGGAGCCGAATATTGCGGGGGGGAGTAAGGCCGGATATAGATGAGATTAGCCAAAGGTGGAATTTGTACTCGACGTTGATCCTAGTCGACATCAAAGCCGAATAGTATAATTGGCATTTTGACCAGCCAAACAAGAACCGAGTAAATAGACATGCAATGGATCAAGGGTGGGCCCGACCCTAAGGCCCAAGGAAAAAGATATAAATAGAGAAGCATCAACCAGAAAAAGGTATGTGTGAATTAGTATATTTAACTGAAGTTACAAGCAACCAAGAGAGTATACACTGACTTATCCGTCGGAGTGCTAATTTTGGCACTCCCCGACCGGAGTGTTCATTCCTTTTCAGGTTACTAGCTGAGGATTTCGAGCGTCCCATTGGATTCAAAGAGTATTTTCAAACCATTTCTCCACAATTGGTGCCATCTGTGGGAATACTCTAGCACATCCATGGTAGGCGTGACGGAAGATCCTCCGGCAGTGGCTGACATCCTTACGCCACGAGTCGATACCACTCCAAGCACCATGCTGGGACCAGAAAACATTACTGCACGAAGAGCCTTAAACTTCGATTTAGCTGATGAAACAATGCAAGCGATTATGGATTAGGCAAAACAAAACGAACAGATGTTGGAGAACATGATGGCTGAGAACGAGCGCCTTCGACAGGATTTGGCCTTGGTGGTGGCGGCAAAATCCCAACAGGCCGCGCGCCCAGATCTACCACAACCTTTGAGAAAGGATGGTCGACGACCTCAAGTTCAGAGACAAGATAGTGGCAGTGATTTTGACTCCTCATCCCTAGAACCCAAAAAGAAGGGGCGAGTCGAAGTCTCTAGTTCTTCTGAAGGAAGTTCGCGTGCACAGAATAAGAGAAGAAGAAATGGTTTAGACGAAGAGGACCAACATGACCCCTTCGTGCGACGGATCGCTAGGACAGTATTACCCAAAAAGTTCAAGGCTCCATCGTTCACCCTATACGATGGAAAATCGGATCCCACTGACCATATCCGTCATTATAAACAAGCCATGACGTTGCATGCAGACGACGAGGCTCTCATGTGCCGGATATTTCCGAACAGTTTGGGACCATTCGCTGTCAGAAAGTATTATAAGTTGGAACCGGCGCCGATTAAGAGCATCCATCAATTACAGAAATCCTTCAGGGCAAGATTCATCACCAATGAGGTCCAGCCGAAGCAAGCCGACTCTTTCTAGGCAATGCAAATTCAACCAGGGAAAACCTTACGAGCGTATTCGGCGCGCTATTGGGAATGCTTAATCTTGTAGATGACGCCTACAATGATTCCATGGCCATCACCACCTTTAAAATGAGGTTGCACCTGATAGTGCCCTCCGCAGTTCCTTGACCAGAAAGCCCTCCAAAACGGTCTGGTCGTTGATGAAAAAAGTCGAGGAATACTGCAAAGTGGAAGATGACGCCCTGTGGGTTAAAGCCGGGCACAAGGCCAACAAGACGACCCCTTCTGAGATTGTTCAACAGATAAATTCTGTACCATTGCGTAGCCCTGAACCACGGAATCGAGCTAAACGAGACAGAAGACGGGATTCGCGTCGACCAAATGACCAATATTCCCACCGAGCTAGTGAACAACTTCAAGTGGATGACAGGCGCACAAGGCACGCAAACAAGAAATATACAGAGTTGTCGGAGCCAATCAGCATGGTTATGTCTAAAGTTCAACACTTTTCATTCTTCAAATGGCCGTAAAAAATGATGGGACCTCCCGACACGAGAAGACGGGATAGGCGATGCGAATATCACAAGGACCACGGTCATGATACCGAGAGTATTATGCGTTGAAGGATCATGTTGAGGAATTGGTACAAGACAGTCGGCTTAAGTAGTATGTCCGAAAAGACAACGTAACCAAAACAATAGCTTTAAGGCAGGATTCACCTCCACTCGGCGTAATCCATATGATATACAGCCTGCCGACGACATCTGCAATTCATACAATTCATTCGACTCCTGACCCCCAAAAGCAAATCACACCGGCAAAATGGCCCCATGAAGCTCTGAGTATTACCTTCAATGATTCTGATTTGATCGGCGTAACGTTTCCCCACATTGATCCATTGGTCATTGAGCTACGCGTAAGCCGATTCATCGTTGAATGCGTTCTCATTGACCAGGGGAGTACTTCAAAAGTTTTGTACTACAAGACCTTCATCAAACTTGGGTTCAACGAGTCGGACCTGTCTCCAGCTCATTATCTGTTATTCGGCTTCAACGCTAATCCAGAATACCCGTTGGGCAAAATCACACTACCAGTTTGAGCGGGCTCCCGAACAGTGGATGTGGAATTCTTGATTGTCAAGCTGCCTTCGCCGTATAATCTCATCATGGGACGAAGCTGCCTTCGCCGTATAATCTCATTATGGGATGAACTTGGCTGCATACCATGCATGCCGTGCCAAGCACCTATCATCAACTGCTCCGCTTCCCGACTGAACGCGGCATTGAACAAATCCATGGCTCCTAGAAATCAGCACAAGCATGTTATCTTCTTGCCACAGACACCAAAAGAGTTGGAAGTGAATTCTATTGAGGTGCCGGATCGAGAAAGCCTCGACGATGTTGGACGGCTCTCAAGTGAAAAGGCCACGGAAGCCTTGGATCGAGTTGAAATTGACGGGGGTCCTGACAGGTTCTTCATGGTCAGTGCCTCTTTGAATAAAATCAACAGGCATCAGCTAATTACCTTCTTACTTAGCAACCTTGATGTATTTGCCTGGTCACCGTATGAGATACCGGGGGTAGATCCATCTGTTTCTCATCACCGTTTGAATGTTGACCCCAAATGTAAGTCTGACACCTCATCCCTAGAACCCAAAAAGAAGGGGTGAGTCGAAGTCTCTAGTTCTTCTGAAGGAAGTTCGCGTGCACAGAATAAGAGAAGAATAAATGGTTTAGACGAAGAGGACCAACATGACCCCTTCGTGCTTGATGCCGGGGCAATCCGGGAAGTGACCTATCCTACATGGTTGTCGAATACTGTGGTTGTAAAGAAGAAAAATGGGACTTGGCGTGTCTGTGTGGACTTCACGGACTTAAATAAAACTTGCCCTAAGGATTGTTTTCCTCTTCCCAGAATTGACCAACTCGTAGACGCCACGACACGTCATCAACGTATGAGCTTCCTCGATGCCTACAAAGGCTACCATCAAATTGCCATGCATCTGGAGAACCAAGACAAAACTGCATTCCTCACCCCAGGAGGAACTTATTGCTATAAGGTTATGCCTTTTAGGCTGAAGAATGCAGGGGCAACTTACCAAAGACTAGTCACTGCCATGTTCAATGAGCAACTCGGCCGTACTATGGAAGTGTACATTGACGATATGGTGGTCAAATCCAAAGAAGAGCAAACTCATCTAGCCGATCTGGAAGAGAATTCCCGGCATTTTACCACAAAGTACAAAAAATGAAGCTGAACGCTTTCCCAAATGTGCATTTGGATCGGATCCGGCCACAATTCCTTGGCACACATTGTCAACCAACGTAGGAATCGAAGCACCCAAGGCAAATCAGCAGCATCCTGGAACTCGGGCTCCCCTCGATCAGTGAAGGAGGTTCAAAGTTGATGGGTGGCCCGCCGCACTAAACAGGTTCATCAGTCCGTTCTGCAAGATCGCTTGCTGACAATTCTTTCATACCCAACGGCAAGGGTAAAGCTTTTGAATGACCTCTGAGTTTTCCACCCCTGTGATTTTCTTATCATTTTGTAAGGGTTGTTATGAACTCCGAAGGTCCGAATAAGATTAGCGTCCGTGGAACATTTGGGGCACATGAGAAATGTATCGGCACCAGGGATCGGGAAATTTTCTGATTAGATTAAAAAATATCGCCTTGCCCCCAGCTGGTTGCATGAACCTAGGAATGCCGAAATGACATTAGCGTCATGGAAAGACTGGGGTATAATGATCGATCCAAGGTTTAGACATTTACTAATCTAGATTAAAGAATCTGCCCTTGCTCCAGCTGGTGCAAGAAACTAGGATAACCCGAATGACATTAGGTCAGATAGAACGGCTGGGACACAATGAGAGATGATCGGCACATGCCGGGAAATGTTTCCGAATCAGATTAAGCAACTGCCCTTGCCCGTCCAGTTTGTGCATTGAACTAGAAGGCTCAAATAAGATTAGGTCATGAAAGGCGGCTTGGGCTCGCCTCGGGATGTACTCCATAATAATTAAATTGGGGTGGTACTGCTCGTGTGCCGCGTAGGTGGCCAGTTTTGCGTTTTAAATCCAATAAATTGTGGGAGGACAAAAAGCACTTGTGTTCGACTAAGCTGGACTGACTGGTTTGTGGATTCGCAAAGAAGCACGTAATTCCTTCAACAGTACAGAGGAGATGGAGGAACACTCGCTGAGCTTAGACACAGAGATGACAATCGAAATGGCAGCCTACGTGCAATGCGGAAGCAGGACATCAAGGTGGAACGTGAAAAAATGCCAGTCCCCACGTCATTCGAAGTAGGCTGACCTAGAAGGGAGAAACACGCAACGGAAGCAGCTCCCTCAAACCAGCTCGCAGGGGGGGGGGATAACCAGTGCCGACTCCCGTGCTTTCGTTGAGCCTTTGAGTTTCTTTGTGGGGAAGCAAACCGATTGACGGAAGCAGAGTCAATTATACACGACCCCCAAATGTGGCCAGTCAAGTTTGCGCGACAAATTTTCCACCAGAATCTAAAGAAGTCGGCTGGTCGATCGACCTTGTATTTTTGACCGTGTTTCCCGGGAAGGGCATCCCCATGGAGCGGTGAAGGACTATATACGCTTACGAGAATCTGGCAATGCGCCTTTCCGTGCCCGTTTACGGCGGGGAACTCGAACCAGAAACGATGAACGCATCCT
This sequence comes from Camellia sinensis, assembly GCF_004153795.1. Classification (NCBI taxonomy): domain Eukaryota; kingdom Viridiplantae; phylum Streptophyta; class Magnoliopsida; order Ericales; family Theaceae; genus Camellia; species Camellia sinensis. The sequence continues at coordinate 10,130 of NW_021031838.1, forward strand.
CGTAGTTAGAGAACCCGCGCGGAGAAAGGTAGAGCTGGCAGTTAAGAAAAGTCAAAAACTACTGAAACTAGTCCAGCTGGCTTAGCTAACCGATTGGTTAGAGGAAAGGGCTGACCCAACATCTTAATAAGTCACGTAACTTCGCCGATCTGCGAACACGGCAAGCAAATCGTTTGAAATGGAAGCTGGCGAAAGCGACATCGGCGCTTATGAACAAGGCTTCCATGCCGTCAAAATTGGGATAGCAGTAAAGGTACGCAAGGAGAAGCTCGCCGAGGAGGTCCTGCCCGATGCAAAGAACCGTCGGATTTAAACCGGGTGGAACCAAGGGCTCTCTAGGCGCTGTACGAGTCTCTCCAGGTAGAGGCCGTTGATCTTCGGCGTCGCCATTATACCAGGTCATCATTTTCCTTTGCGGCCTTTGAAAGTAAGAAGAGTGATGACGAGGGGGGAAACGCCGCATAAAATTAAGCATATTGGTCCCGGCTTTGACATAAAATCGGAAAGCAAATTATGTATTATCGATCAATTCAATAAAACTTTATTAATCCTTCCGGTGTTTTTTGCATGTTTTGTCACTTATGTTGCATGTGTTTTAGTTTAATGTTTTATACATGTTAAGGAATCTTCCATCCTTCAACTAAGTTTCGAAGATTATCAGGAACATTCATCAAACAATGTGTCGAAGACCGGATGCTTAACTCGGTCCTTCAAGGATGGGACTCGGATTCCCAGAGGCTCAAACTTGGCCAATCGTGGCATCCACGAAAGGGCGCTCTAATCCGGAGGCTTTATTCTCGGCCCATACCGTGTTATTAAATCGGAATGGGCTCCGAATTCAGGAGGCTTTTACTTGGCCAATCATGACAATCCAAATGAAGGGCGCTCCGATCCAGAGGATTTATCGGCCAAACGTGTCATTCACGGATTGAGGCTCTAAATTGGAGGCTTTTACTTGGCCAAAACCCCCCGGGGTGGCTCCACGAAGGTGCTGCTTTGAATCCGGAGCGCTTTATTCGGATTCAAAACGTGGTCATTCAACGAATGGGGCTCTGAAATTCGGAGGCCTTTTCTTACTTTGGCCAATCGTCGGCATCCCACGAAGGGCGCTTCGAATTCCGGAACGGCTTCATTTGGGCCCAACGTGTCAAATTCACAAATGCCGGGCCACCCAAATTCGGAGGCTTTTTTACTCGGCCAAATCGTGGGATCCAACGCAAGGCGCGCTCCGAATCTGGAGGCTTTTTACTTGGCCAATCGTTGCAATCCACGAAGGGCGCTCCGAATCTGGAGGCTTTTTTCGGCCCCAAAACGTGTCATTCCACAAATGGGGCTTTGAATTCTGGAGGCTTATACTTGGCCAATCGTGACATCCGCCGAAAGCGCGCTCACGAGTCCGAGAGGATTACTCGGGCCGCACAACGTGTCCATTCACGGATGCGGGCTCCTGAATTGGGGATTTTACTTGGCCAGCGTGAACATCCACGAGAGGGCGCTCGATCCGAATTTGCGAGGCTTATTCGTCCAAACATGTCATTCACAGAATGGGCTCCGAATCAGAGTGGCTTTTAAACTTGGCCAATCGTAGCAATCCATGAAGAGCGCCTGAAATCCAAGGCTTTTAGTTTGGCCAATTTGTTGGCATTCCGAAGGATGCTCCGAATTCAAAGCCTTATTCGACCAAAATGTTGTTATTCCACAAATGGGGCTCCGCCCGAATCGGAGGCTTTACTTGGCTCCAATCGTGGCATCCACGAAGGGCGCGTTTGAATTCGGGGCTTTCACTTCGCCAATCGTGGCTATCTCCTCGAAAGGCGCTTTCGAATCCCGGAAGCCTATACTTCGGGCCCAAACGAATGTCATTCACGAAATGGGCTCCCAAAATTCAGGAGGCTTTTACTCGGCCCTAATTCGCATTGCATTCATGAAGGGCTGAGGCTTTTACTATGGGCCAATTGTGGCATCCACGTAGGCGCCGGGCGGCCCCGAATACCGAGGGCTTTTTCCGGCCCTACTGTCATTTCACCGAATGGGGCTTCCGACTTTGGAGGCTTTAACCCCTCGGCCATCGTGGCATCCACATGAAAGGGGCCGCTCCTGAATCTGGCTCTGAATCTGGAGGCTTTACTCTTTTGCATCGTGGCAAATCCACAGAGCGCTTCGATCTGGGGCTTTTCAGTGCCAAACGTGTCATTCACCGCGGGATGGGGCTTCGT
>NW_021031839.1:0-10515 GCF_004153795.1 Camellia sinensis
GGCAATTTGGAAGTCTTTGAAAACCTTCATGTAATACCCGGCTAATCCCAAAAAGCTTCGGACTTCTGCTAACATTCGTTGGTCTAGGCTTAATTTACCACGCTTCAACTTCTATGGGTCAAACTAAATGCCATCTCTACTAATAACCATGTTCCCAAAAACATAACATGATCAAGCCAAAATTACATTTACTCAATTTCGCATACAGTTCGCTCTCGTTAGGGTCTGTAAGGCAAGGTCTCAAATGATTGTTCCATGTTCTTTCTCTACTTTTAGAATAAATCAAAATGTCGTCAAATATAATACCGCCAATAAAGTCATCGAGAATGGTTAAAAAATTCTGTTAATAAGGTCCATAAAGCAGTAGGTGCATTGGTAACTCCGAAAGGCTATAACAAGGAATGCGTAATGTCCATTACCTTCGTTCGAAAAAGTAGTTTTGTCCAATGTCTTTAGTTTAACTTTCAGCGTGATATGGTATCCGGATCTGAGATCAATCTTAGGAGAAACCACTTGAAGCACCCATGTAATTGATCAAAAAGTCATTCAATATGCGGCAATGGATATTTATTTTTCACAGTTACCTTGTTCATTCGCAGTAGTAAATACAAAGTCTCAGTGAGAGCCGTCTTTCTTTTTCACAAACAAAACAGGTGCGCCCACGGTGAAGTACTGGGCCTGATGGAACTTCTTATCTAACAATTTTGCAGTTGCACCTCAATTCTTTAGTTCGGTCGGACCATTCGGTAAGGAGCTTAGACACTAGCTGTTGTACCCAAGAAATCACATTCAACGCGTGAACTCAATCTCCCTATTCAATCAATCAACCCCTGGAAGAATCATCTGGAAATACATCTGGAAATCTTGACTATTAGCAATACTGTTCACATCAGTTTTAACATCAGTAGGCACAGTCAAGACAGAACAGAAATACCCTCTTACTCCCTTCTTAACAATTTAAAGGCTTTCATGGAGGAAAATCAGAATGGGGGAGGTACTACTCCAACTCCCATTAAACACAAATTCAGGAAAAACCAGCCGTGGGACAGAAAACTACTTGTTTCGTTACACAGGTCTATGGTAGCATAATAATTTGTTAACCAGTCCATTCCCAATATCACATCAAAATGATCTATGTTCAAGGCAGTTAAATCAATATACAAATGTGGCCTTCCAACATAATTTCACATGCGATGGTACATATAAGCAACAAGTTCATAGATCTCCCAACAGGTGAAGATATAACTAACAAGTTATTCGATGGGTTTCCAATGGTCTATTTCAATTTTTGCGAAAAAAAGGCATGCACGAATACATCATGAATGTACTGAGACCTCGAATCAATCAGAACATAAGTATTTTGAAGTACAAATAAGAGGTACCTGACACAACTAGTCTCGGTATTCTGTACTTCTCTGTACGAGGTTTGCGAAACACTCGGCCTTGCCTATAGGCTCTTTTCCGGTTTAGCTTTCGGGATTAGTTTCGGTGCAACTGTTGATGCTGCTGTGCTTAGGTGCAGCTTTACTATTGCCCTGAGGAGTGGCAAGGCAATCTTTGACCATTGGGCCACTTGCCACACCATAACAAGCACCAGAAATTTATAACAAACCCTTTGTGTTTTCTACCACATTCAGAACAGGGCGGTATGGAACCCACTTCCCAACTGAGAGCTGGTGGTGACCTGAGTTTTGCTTTTGTTTAGTGGGTTGTTTTTTTTATGTCTTTTCTTGGAATTTAAAACCCCGTTTCTGTCCGTGCCACTTGAGTTGCGGGTGTTTCAGCCTGTGTCAAAGCTTCGGATATTTGCTTCGGCCATGATGGCGTCGACGTCAAAACATCTACATATTTTAGTAATTTCAGTACATATCCGGTTCCAGTATTTCTAATGGGTGAGGCACCTTTCAAACTTCCTGGCCTTCTTCGTAGTCGGTGTCCACCATGTGTGGTGCATATTTAGCAAGTTCGGTGAAACTTTGTCAACTCTCCTATGACATGGCGCCTTGTTTCAATTGTCAAAAATTCAGTACCTTTTCTGTCCCTGACACACGTGAGGGAAGTACTGTTTTCGAAAGAAGGACTCCTTAAATTTGAGCCTAGGTCATACAGTATTGTATCACGGATCAACCATCCACCACCTTCTAGCTTCTTCTTGTAAGGGTGAAGCGTAGCTAGAACACCTGTGTGCTTCAGAACATGGTGAAAAACTTTCAAATACTTTTTAGTTCTAAAACCCAAGCTTCAGCTTTTTAGCGTGTCGAGGCGCCCTCCCTGAATGGTATGGCGGTTTTCATCTTACTAAATCTGTTCAAAGCTATGATTACATCATTCATAGGTGGCTCTGGTTATATTGGAGGGGTGGGGACTGTTGGTTTCTGTTGTTCTCTAGTCTTTCAGTTAGTTAGTTCCACCATTTCTCTCCAACCTGCCCATTCTTGCCTGCAGAGGATTCAGTTCATGCAACATTTATATCTGCGTGTCCATTTCACTATAGGGCAGTTATATAACAATTATAAACATAGCAGTTGCATATGTAGACAGTTGATACACATAACAGTTATATCATGTCTTAGCCACAACACTAATCATGCTCATGTAGTGCCCATAATTCAACTTTTTTCTAGGACATTTATAGCTCATATTGCGACACGTGTGTGCGGTATAAACTCGTGGATAAGTATCGCTCTGATACCACTCCTGTCATGACCCAACCCGCCCATATGGGTTTAGCACTGTTAACCCGGCCAATAATCTGAGATTACCGAAACCTGTTAACAGTTCAAACAGAATTTACAGAGTACAGGGGCTGACGGAAGCCAAATTACAGTAATTTAAAATATGTCCAAGAGCTGCGACAATCTGTATGCAAAAAAGACTTCATGATATATACGACATTAATAACATAATAGTTTATACATACAGTACAATATATACAAATCATTTCGACAGGAAACTTAATCCCTATCTAAAACAGTACAGTACAAAACATCAGTCTATACAGAACATAACAAGAAGGGGGAAACTCTAAACACCCTAAAGCACAGCTTGACGGGCTTGGAACCTCCGCGTGAGGCACAGTGTTGGCTATCGGACAAAGGGAGCCTAACCACGCTCCTAGCTCCGACCTGGTGCCTGAACACCTCATTATATATGAGCAGTGAGTAAAGGCCAGTTGAATAACATAATGCGTAAGAGGTTAATAATGAATGTCCCTTTCAGTACTTGAAAACAGTCAATTGTTCAGTGTATCAGTTATTCAGTCATAACAGTCTATGTGGTAACATCCTTAGCAGAACAGACAGTAAAAGTAGGTCTTGAAAACCGAACAGTTCAACGATGGCCTCATAACAGTAAACAGAAGTTTCCAAAATAGAACTGACAGACGATTCCTGTACAGTGCAGTAACAGTAATAGTAGTTGCTAAGGATGCCACAAATACAGTTCAGAATAGAGGACAAACATCTCAGTTAATAGGATAAATAGTTCAGAAAACAGTTCAGTTGATCATTCAGAAATATTCATTTTCAACATATCTTTACACATTTGGGTTTTTTTATAACCTTCCCCACAAAGGGAGTTTGGGGGGGGGCATAGATAAGCTAGTACGCGTCTCGGATGGCCAACCCTACACAGTTACAGAGGAACACACACTAAGCTACAAGTTGGGAAATAATAATAATCCCCTATTCTTGACTCAGTGTGGTTCTACACATTCCTCATTAAGATGCTTAACTAGGCCTAAGAATGACTAGAATGGAATGAGGAGCACAGAAGATGCACGTTTAAAACCATTTTTCAGAAAACAGGGGTTACGTCGAGCGTGTCTATATCGTCAGTAGATGCGAACATGTAGACAAGAGTCTCCGCTCCGAGCATGAATAAATTTCGCTCGAACGGAATTGCAAGCTACAGTAAAAGTACTGGATGTGTGAAAATCCGCTCGATTGGGCGCTCAATACTCGCTCGAGCGTGTTGACACAAGTCCTCGCTCGAGCGTCCAATACCCGCTCGAACGGACTGTATAAACAGTGTAAAGTGCTGGATGCACAAATTTCACGCTCGAGCGCGTCACTCCGCTCGAGCGTGAGTCCAAAAATCTGGATTCCCAGATTTGAAACCTCAGCTCAAAAACAAGTTTTAAAACACCAATTCGATCCTCTTGGGCTAAATTTTCTGGAAACACTTCAAAACTCATAATATAACATGTTTCAAAGAATCAATTTGAGAAATCAAGCCCAAAGTAGTTCAATTTAAACCCAATTTCAAATCAATTTTCATGAATAATCAAACATGACATGCATGAGTTTAAACCAATCAAAGCTTCAAAAATTACTTGCTCAAATAAGCCTCAATTCCAAAAACAAGATGAAACATGGACTAAACAATAATTATGAAATGCATTGCTACCAAATTCCATGTAAATCAACCTCAAAATGAACATGTAGACATGCATGCATGATATATGTTACAATTCAACCATATTAAATAATTTTGACTCCAATTTTACATATAACAAGAATCAAGCAAGAACTAACTTTAAAGACCAGTTTAAGAAGGTGGTTCTTACCTTAACCTTGAATTCAGTGTAGGAAGCTCAACTAGAAATCAACCTTCAATTTCTTTAATTCCCAAGGCAATTCACAAAGGATAGAACTCAATTCTTCACTCTCTCCCTTTCTTCTCTTCTTGGTCGTTGTCTCAAGGAAATGGCTGAAGAATGTTTTGCTAACATAAATGATCAACAAAAAGGGTCCTTAGATTAATCCAATAGGATGGCAATTTGTAGATTAAGGCCAACTTTTATAATTTATCAACATATGATCTAATTTAATCATATAAATCACATTCAATAAATATACCATAAAATCAATAAATTATGTTAACACGTATCACTAATCCAATTTTAGTTCGGCCGCCGATAAGGCCTTTCAATTGCAGTTTAAAGCATTTACCAATAAACAGATTAATTTTAAAGTCAACTAGCATAGGATGCACTTAACAGATATAGTATCAGTATTTCAATCAGTTAGTCAATTAACATGTTTAGTCTCAGTTAGCAGTAATCAGTAAGGTTTATCAGTAAACAGTGTGTGAGGGTTTGTCACAAACTATGTGTATCCTTTATCAAACAAAATGAACATTCAAGCAAATACATCATTGTTGCACGTCAAAATGCCACTCCAATCCCAATCTGTAAAAATAAATTAAAGCTTAAATTTAGTAATTAATCAATTAATACAAAAGATTAAAACATTAGTAATTAATGTCAATTTGTACAATTAGATAAATTATACAATACTCTAACAAACATTTTTTTTCGAGATTATGAGAATTAAAAAATTAATTTTGAGTTAATTAACAAATGTGCATCCATTAATGAATGTAAGTTCATACAACTTATATTGGCCCCTCCTAACGTATGTTTCTGTTGTTCCTGTAACAAGTTGTGGTGTTGTGATAATTTAGCTTCGACGCCGTTTTTGAAGCTTTAAGTATTAGAGAAAAAAATTTTTTTAGACTAATTTCATATTTATTACATCCCGTGACTTGTACAAATTGGATGTCCTATGCATGTTTCCATTACTTCCTATCTTCAAACGTGATTATTCTTTATTAAATTTGTATTATATTAAGGTTAATATATTTTACCAAGAAAGTATGTGCACTTGTGGATGAGTCCTTCCACTTCCAAAGTGTCTGATCCTTTTGGTCCTCAAAGTTGACAACTTCAGCCATTATCCCCCCTTTGCTTCTTCCTCCCCTCTTTCAAGATCTTTTTGTATTGTCCTGCATTTTGAATTGTTTCCTTAGGTGTTCCATTTGCATCTCGGTGCTTCACATAATCTTTCTTTCGCAATATAGTTAATCGGTCCTCCTAATAGAGAATTGAAAGTCTCATGTCAAGTTCCCTTCCATAGCCAGACTTGGCTTTAGGACTGTGATTGGCAGCTCTTCTGTAGTTAAAGGGGTTGATCGTCGACTATGAAGGGATCAGCTGTGTCTATATCATATTTTCCCTATCAATATTAAAAAAAATTAAATAATTATTAGAAAATTAAATAAGATTTATAACAAATAGTATTCTAAAAACTTTTGCTAATAAAATATGTAATATATACTCACTAATTACACTGAGTTTTAGACGAGATCAACTCATTGTGTTTCTTCATTATAGTGAGTTTCCTTGTAAAGCTCTTGCCTAGATCAGGTAGCATATTTCTTTTTCGTGCCTATTTGATACCAAAATTTCAATAATAAAGCAAGAATTTAATTTAATCTTAAAGTGCAAAGGATACATTAAAAGTTTTTCTACTCTAACAGAGATTGACCTAAAACCAAACCTAGTTTTGTTATTACATCTTTTCTGTGCTCGCGATGAATGTTGCTTTGATTGTTTCCTATAGGAAGAATGACCAACGATACAATTGAAATGTTCATTAATAAGAACAATTTATGTTGGTTTTGTTGTTCTTGTTAAGGAGAACGAACAATATAACAATGTAAATGTATATTAGTAAAAACAATTTAAGCTTTTGGATGATAAAGGAATTGCATTGTTCCTCTTTATCCTTTTTTCATATATCATTTGCAACTTAAAAGATATTTCAAATTATTCATAGTATCATTCAATTTCTTTGAAAAATATATTAGGGACTTGATTGAGATTTCAACATAAGATGGTTTTCGGGTGAAAAAGAAAAACGAGTAATTTATGACGTTCCACAATAGGGCATAACAAGCCATGGGCAAGATAGATTGTGAAAAATCATTCACATTTTCACAAGATATGGAACAATTACTAATTACCATACTGTAGACACCCCATTTTTGGACCGACCTTAGACGCAGACGTCACATTGAGCGCTTGGTGATGTGCATATGTGCTCGTCAGAGTTTCAGAGTTGGCCGTGAGCCCTGGCCTCCGGACTTCCGAACCTCTTTTGTGCTTGTCTCGGTTTGCGAACCAGGTTCGTTTCTTTGTTTCTTTATCCTGAGGGTGAGGGAGAGGTCCCGTGACCATTCTCTTAGGGCCGGTGGGCTACATTTTGGTGGCCGTAGGCCATTTTGTGCCCATCTCGGAGTCCGGTTTCCGATTGCGAATCGCAGGCATGTGCCTCGGTTCGGGACGCGCCCTAACATCTCCGTGTTTCTGATTTGGCATACTTTCCTTTCTACTCCCTTTTGAAGGCCACGGGGTCTGAGAAACCCACTTCGTGCCGAATGCCACTTTCGGTGGCTTAACAGCCTGATTTTCGGGTACCTCGACTGCGCGTTTTGGCCCCCGAACATTCGTTTGGCAACGACTTTCGTTCGTTTTTGGCAGGTACCTCTGTTTTATCACTAGGAAGGTCACTGAAGGGTGGGAGGCCAGTAATTGTTGCAGCAACCAGTTATATATCCTCCGATGCCCTCCGACGCCTGTTTTTCACACTTCCGGGCTAATGTTGAACACCTTGGGCCCTTTTTCTTGAACTTTGAACCACATATTTGTGATGTACACACATGGGAGGACCCTAAAAGTTGGTGGCCGGCCAGTAATTCCACCTGACCCTTTTGAACCCCTCCTTCCGGGCTAATGTTGGACACCCTTGAGACACTTTCTTGGACTTTTAACGACAGGGTTGTGTTGTACACCCATGGGAGGACACCATCATGTGGTGGCCGGCCACTAAAACAGCTTGACCCTTTTGACCCCTAGCCGGCCGACTAGGGGATGTGGCCGGCCGGCCACCTGCAACAAAAATACTTGGCCGGCCATGATCCTCACACTGTTCACTTTACAGTTGTATAGCTTTATCCCCCAGAAAATATCTTTATCCGGGGGATATTTTGTGGGGGAAAGTTTGCCTCCTTTTTCCCCCACCTTTACACCCTCTTTTGCTCCATATAACCAGCAAGCAATATGACATATAGGGGTTAGAAAATTTGTTCTTCAAGCCTCAAGACACAAATCTCCCTCCATCTCTCTCATTTTCCTAAAAATCCCTAAGTCCTACACCTTGTTTTCTTCATCACCACCAAGCTCTACCACCACCACTCCATTTCGGAAGCAAGGGGAGGAATTCCAGCAGCTAAAAGGCAACAAATTTGGTCCAAGAAGCAACAAAAGCTTTGGTCTTCAAGGGTGAGTGACATTTCTCCTCTTTTGACCCTTTTTCTTGATCCATTTGTAAGCCCTATATGCTTATTGTTTCAAGCTCCGGCCCTAACTGAAAGTGGCCTTGTTTTGAGCTCGTTTTCACTTTTGATTAAGGACTCAACCCTGTTTGAGCCCTCCATGATGCACTTGCTTCATTGATCCTCTTATATGTCATAATCTTGCATGCTATTTTTGGCCCATGAGTAATCTGTTTTTGAGCATGATGTAATCTGTGAATGTGCTTATCTTTGGCCCTTCTTCAACATTGTTGAAGGGCCCCTCACCATTTGATGCCTCCATGTGCCACTTGTAGTTATATCCCTTATTTGGCCCCCATTTTTGCATAAATTGGCAGCCCCCCTTGCTTCTGTTTTTGGCTTTTCCACAGAACTGAAAGTGGCCTTATTTTGGCCTATAATTCATGTTTCATTAACATTTTTTTTTCTGTTTGGTGATTATTTTGTATACTTCATCTTATAGCACCTTTTGAGCCTCAATCTTGTGCCGTTTTTTTAGCATGTTTGTATATTGATTTGGGGCTTGCCATATACTGTAAAAATTCATATTTTTGGTCCCTATTCAATGTTGTAGAAGGAAATTTTTCAGTTTGGATTTTGCTTATACCACTTGCTTCATTACCCCTCTCTTGGCCCCTATTCTTGCATGCCATTTTTGCCCTACCTATGCTTGCTGTTTGGCCATGTTTATAACTGTGAAAGTGCCTTTTTTGGGACTGCCTAGCTTCTGTCTTCGCATTGCATGTCCATATTGTGCATGTTTGGCATAGCTATAGGCCATTCCGGGTGCCTAATGTTGCATTTCGGGACCATTTCATGCTTCGGGTGTACTTTCGCCCCATTTCGGGACTGTTTTTCCCCACATTTCATTGCTGAAAATCCATTAGCATACTTGCATGTCATTTCCACGCCATTTCATTACATATGCCATTGCCTCGGTTTGCGTGCCCGTGTGCACGCATTTCAAGGCACTTCATTTTCATCTACCGGCATCCTATGTGAGTGCGGCTGAGGCTCCCTCATGTTGGTATGAGCCCATATCATGTTTTCATGTCATTTGCATTGCACATGCCATTGCCTCGGTTTGCGTGCCCGTGTGCACGCATTTCGAGGCACTCATTTTCATCTACCGGCATCCTATGTGAGTGCAGCTGAGGCTCCCTCATGTTGGTATAAGCCCATATCTTGTTTTTATGTCATTTGCATTGCACATGCCATTGCCCCGGTTTGCGTGCCCGTGTGCACGCATTTCGAGGCACTTCATTTTCATCTACCGGCATCCTATGTGAGTGCGGCTGAGGCTCCCTCATGTTGGTATAAGCCCATATCATGTTTTCACGCCATTGCATTGCGTATGCCATTGCCTCGGTTTGCGTGCCCGTATGCACGCATTTCGAGGCACTTCGTTTTCATCCATCGGCATCCTATGTGAGTGCGGCTGAGGCTCCCTCATGTTGGTATAAGCCCATATCATGTTTCCATGTCATTTAGATCGCATTCTGCCATTGCCTCGGTTTGCGTGCACGCATTTCAAGGCACTTCTTTTTTATCCGTCGGCCTCTTATGTGAGTGCGGCTGAGGCTCTCTCATGTTAGTATAAGTCCATGTTGTATTTTATATGCCATTTCCATGCCATTGCATTGCGTATGCCATCGCCTCGGTTTACGTGCCCGTGTGCACGCATTTCGAGGCACTTCATTTTCATTCATCGGCCTCTTATGTGAGTGTGGCTGAGGCTCTCTCATGTTGGTATAAGCCCATATCACATTTCCATGTCATTTACATTGCGTATGTCATTTTCTCAGTTTGCGTGCCCGTGTGCACGCATTTCGAGACATCTCTTTTTTCACAGCATAGTGCATACTAGGTTGTATCTTAGATCGCATTCATGCATTTCCTCGGTTTGCGTGCCCGCATGTACGCATTTCGAGACATCTCATTTCGTAACATTGTGTATGTTAGGATTGTATCTTAGTTGCATTTCATGCATGTCATGCATATTGCATCGTGTTCGGAATAGGAGTTAGCCCGGGCACAGGAAACGAGGTGCATTTCGTACTCCGAGTGACGGAATGTGTCTCAATTCCCCAGTCACCGACACTCCGGATTATCCATGATGGAGTTAGGTTTTAGCTGTAGTTTCATGTGCATTCATCCTATATTGAGTTATGCTTTTGTAAACATGTTTCGAGGCATCTCATTTTCACCGCATTTATCATCGCCTCGGTTTGCGTGCCCGCGCGCACGCATTTCGAGGCACTTCATTTCATCACATTTTGCCATCGCCTCGGTTTGCGCGCCCGTGTGCACGCATTTCGAGGCACTCCATTTTTATCCGACGGCATCCGATGTGAGTGT
>NW_021031842.1:28506-39434 GCF_004153795.1 Camellia sinensis
GTTTTGTGTTTTGTTGACTCACGCATGCTATCTTTGAGCTATTTAGATGATTTGGCATCATTTAATACTTCATTTTTCCCTTGGTGACCACTTTGCTTCTTGCCAGCCAGTTTTCTGGTCGGATAACTGGTTTTCTTGGTCTTTGGGCCACCTTTTCTGGTCGGCCATCACACCACCACCTTGGTTTCATATTGCAGACCACCTCTCCCCTGTGGCCGACCACTTTTTGCCCTGGCCGACCACTTCCATCGGTCAGCCGACCAGTAGAAGTAGCTAGCCAACCACTTCAAGTGGGGCAGCTCTCCAACTCATTCTTGGAGATATTTTCTATCTAGCTGTCAAGATGTAACCAAGAGGTGGTGGTCGTGTCTTTTAAGAACGGCTTGAACGATGATTGTCTACTTTGAAAATCATTGGCAAAGACACTTCCAAAGTATGGAGGAACTTATGGTCATAATCGAGAAATATGCAAGAGAAGAGGAAGACGCGCTAGGGACAAAGGCGTTTAAGCCAGAGAAGAGGAACGACTCGCTGAAGCGAGGCCGAGGTAATACAAATTTTAATAGATAAGAAATAAGACTAAGGACTGCACAGGCAGTCACCATAGTATTTTGGATCTCTGTTTACAAAGTTCTGGAAAGAATCAGGAATCAGCCTTACTATAGAGCACCAGAGAAGATCCTTGGCAAATTTATGGAAAGAAGCCTGGGGAAGCACTGTGCCTACCACAATGAGGATGGGTACTTGACTCAGGGATGCAGAGCCCTAAAGACACATCTGGAAGACCTAGTAAAATCGGGTCACTTAAGGGACTAGGTGGATGAGGCCATAACAAGGGAAGAGCAAGCAAGGCTTCCCCAAGCATCGGTAGCACCACCTCCACCAGCACCACAACCGCAAGCAGACGGACCTCGAGTGATCGATGTGATTCACTCGAAGGTCAATGAGAACGAGATACGTGGGGAAACTCAGAAGGTAAAACACTTGCAACATGTGTATCAGGTCCGGCAGAAGAGACCTAGGGTAGACGAGTGTCAGGGACCAGTGGTGTCCTTTACTGAAGACGACCTAGAGATAGTGCAGTATCCACACAACGATGCCTTGGTAATGTCCCTCCAGATTGGAGAATGCCAAGTGAAGCGCATCTTAATTGACCAGGGCAGCTCTTGTGACATCATGTATGTCAGGTGTTACAAGGAGCTTGGCCTTCACCAGGATGATCTGGAACAATCCAATGGTCGGGTTCAATAGAACGCCGACGTGGCCCCATAGGGGCAGTAAGTTTGAAGGTGCAGCCTAGCACCAAGAAGGTAAAAACTGAGTTCACAGTAATTGACACTCCCTCCCCTTACAATGCTATCTTGGGAAGGCCATGGCTGCATGCAATAGGGGCTATTCCCTTAACGTTGCACCAGCTGTTGTGGTTCCCAACAGAGCATGAAATTGAGGAGGTCAGAGGGGATTAAGTGCAAGCAAAGAATTGCTTAATGGCAGAAATGAAATCCACCTGGAACATACGAGAAGCAGAAGTCGCAGAGATTGAAGATGAGGGCATGGAAGTCCTAGATGACGTCGGCAAAGAGCCACCCGAGAAGAGTGAAGAAGCGCTGAAGAAAGTCCTTGTCCAGTAAGGGGATAAGGAGCGCTTCTTCCTTCTCGGCTCGTACTTAGCTGAGGAAGAGGAAAAAGAGCTAGAAGCGTTCTTGAGAGCAAACATTGAGGTGCTTGCCTGGACGTCGTACGAGATGTCTGGCATTGACCCCGAGGTCACTTGCCATAGACTGAATGTGGATAGGTCGGCCAAACCTGTCATCCAGCAAGCAAGAAGGCCGACGTTGATGCATTTCGAGACAGTAGAAGAGGAAGTGGATAAACTTCTGGAGGCTAGGGCCATTCGAGAGGTGAACTACCCAACATGGCTATCAAACACGGTCGTCGTGAAGAAAAAGAATGGGAAGTGGAGGGTCTGTGTGGACTTCACTAGCCTGAACAAGGCTTGTCCCAAAGACAATTTCCCCCTCTCAAAAATTGACCAATTGATGGATGCCACCTCAAGACATGGAAGGATGAGCTTCCTGGATGTCTACAGGGGGTACCATCAGATTGCTATGTACCCCCCAGATGAGGAGAAGACTGCATTTGTCACCCTAAAAAGGCTGTATTGCTATAGAGTGATGCCTTTTGGGTTAAAAAATGTAGAAGCAACTTACCAGAGACTGGTGAACAAGATGTTCAGGCATCTAATAGGCAGAACAATGGAGGTATACATTGATGACATGGTCGTGAAGACCAAGGAACCTGAAGATCATCTGGTCGACCTGAAGATAGTCTTTGACATGCTAAGGACATTTCGGCTCCGATTCAATGCATCGAAGTGTGCATTTGGAGTTGGGTCAGGAAAATTCCTGGGATACTTGGTCACCAGAAAGGACATTTAAGCTAGCCCAGATCAGATCAAGGCCATTCTAGAGTTGGAGAGCCTAACGTCGGCAAAACAAGTGCAGATGCTGACTGGCAGGGTTGCAGCCCTAAACAGATTCATAAGCAGAAGTTCTGATAAATGCAAAACTTTCTTCAGTCTAGTGAAGAAAGCCACAGACTTCTTATGGACAGAAGAGTGCGAAGTCGCCTTGGCTGACTTGAAGAAGTATTTGACTACAGCTCCAGTTCTCTCAAATCCAATACCTGGAGAGGAGCTGTTCTTATACTTGACAATTTCAGAGCATGCAGTGAGTGCAGTAGTAATCAGAGAAGAAAATGGAGAGCAAAGGACAGTTTACTACATGAGTAAAACCCTAGCTGATGTAGAGACCAGATACCTACCCTTGGAGAAGCTAACACTGGCTTTAGTAATGGCTTCCAAAAAGCTGAATCATTACTTTCGAGGCCACAAAATTGTGGTGTTAACTAAGCATCCCTTGAAGTCCCTATTGTAGCAGGGAGATCTGACAGACAGAATAGCCAGATGGGCAGTGGTGTTGGGCCAATATGACCTGGAATTCAGACCTAGAACAGCAATCAAAGGCCAAGTTTTGGCCGACTTTGTGGTCGAGTTCACACCAGGTGCCATCATATATCGGGCTCCGTTGAGCCAAGGTATACGATGCCCAAGTGAACAAAGAGAAACCCAGTTGGGGATAGCAGAACAAAGGAAGGAAGAGAAACTCAGGCCATGCAGTATTTACATCGGCGACTCCTTCCAGCTGTTTGTTGATGGAAGTTCAAATCGACAATGAGCGGGGGCAGGGGTAGTGCTAGTATCGCCAGATAGGCAGATACTGGAACAATCCATTCGTTTGGGGTTTAAAGCCTCAAACAATGAAGTAGAGTATGAAGTACTAATCGTAGGATTAAAGCTGGCAGTAGCAATGGAAGTTGACGAGGTAATAGTCTTCTGTGACTCCCAGCTTATCGTCAACTAGGCAACAGGCGAATACGCAGCCCGAGATGAAAGGATGTCGGCCTATGTAAAGGAGGTAGGCAGACTGGCAGCCTAATTCTAGAATTGTCGACTACAGTAGGTTAGCCGAGATGATAACAGCCATGCTGATGCTCTGGCCAACCTGGCTAGTGCAATGAAACCTGGAGAGGCAAGGACGATAATGGTGGACTACTTGTCAGGTCCAAGCATAGAACAACTGAACACAGAGCATGAAGCAATGTGTGTAGAGATGAGACCAAGTTGGATGGATGTGATAATAGTATTCCTTAGAGATGGAAAACTGCCAGATGATCACAAAGAGGCATACAAGATTAGGCTGAAGTCAGCAAGGTTCAGTTTAACAGCAGAGGGACACCTCTACAGAAGATCTTTTACTGGACCCCTTTTGAGGTGTGTGCATCCTTTACAAGTTGAAGACTTTCTGTGTGAAATACATGAAGGAGTATATGAAAGCCACACTGGGGGTAGGTCACTTGCTCATAGGGCCATTACTCAGGGGTACTGGTGGCCCTACATGCAGAAATATACTGAAGCTTATGTCAAGAAGTGTGAGAAGTGCCAGAGGTTTGCACCTTTGATACATCAACCAGCAGCGGACTTGAACCTAGTGTCCAACCCTTGGCCATTTGCCTAATGGGGTTAGACAACTGCCTCAAGCAACTTGACAAAAGAAGTTCCTGTTAGTGGCAACAAATTACTTCACCAAGTGGATAGAAGCTGAACCCCTTGCAAAAATTCAGGACGTATGTGAAGAACTGTATATGGAAGAACATCATCACTAGGTTTGGGATCCCAAGGGTAATAATAGCAGACAATACTACACAGTTTGACAGTAAGCTAATCAAGAGCTTCTGTGCAAAGTACAAAATCAAGAATTATTACTCTACTCCAAGCTTTCCTCAGAGTAATGGTCAAGCAGAAGCCTCCAATAAGGTTATCTTGGATGGAATCAAGAAAGTGGGTGGAAGAGTTGCCCAATGTACTTTGGGCATGTCGGATTACGCCGAGAAGATCAACTGGGGAGTCTCCATTTGCCATGGCTTATGGCACAGAAGCAGTATTCCACTAAAGGTCGGCATCCCAGGGATCAGAACCCAGGGAGTAGAAAATGGGACCAATGAGGCATTCTTGGCCCGAGATTTGGATCTACTAGAAGAAAGAAGGGAGAAAGCAGCAATTCAATTGGGGGCATACCAACAGCAACTTGCCAGGGCTTATAATAAGAAGGTTAACCCACGAGAGTTCCAAGTTGAGGACTTCGTCCTAAGAAAGGTCGTCGGTAACAAGAAGGATCCCAAAGAGGGCAAGCTTGGCCTAAATTGGGAGGGACCTTATAGAGTCATCTTGGTCTTGGGCAATGGTACATATCGGCTTAAAGATAGTGAAGGCAAAGAGTTGCCAAGACCTTGAAATACTTGCAACCTGAAGTTTTTCTATCATTAGATTTTTTGTTTTTTAAAGTTTTCTGTTATTAGCCGAAGTAATAATAAAATTTTAGCTCGATTTTTTTGATTTCAAACTTGTGTAACACGGTTGAACAGTCCCTTGGCGGTGTTTCTGATTGAAACATGACGAATAACTTAGACTTATTATATGGCAGAGTTGAATTACACTTGCATATAATAGAGTTGAACTAAGTTGAATTAACCTAGATTTGTTGTATCGACAGAATGAAAACTTTTGAATAAACACCAAGTACGTTAACAAGAGAGACCGAGGTTGATAACCTCGACCAGTCTCTATTTAAATTTGATCTCAGTGACAAGATCATAGGTCTATACTTAATGTGAACATAAGTGAAACTTAAGTTCACATTAGAGGGCAGAGAGTTGGAGAATAATGCTTAGAAGTTGGAATTTACAAGCTAAAGTTGGTTTAACACTTGTTGGAATTTTAAGAAAAATTTACAACTTGAAGTTAGCCGAGGTCATGTTGAAAGAAAATTGGTTTAACCCTTGTTGAAATTTTAAGAACAATTTACAAGTTGAAGTTAAGCCAAAGTTATTTTTAAAGAAGTATCTGCACATTTGCCGAGATTACCATACTAACAAAGACTTGGAAAATATTTGAAGATAGAAGTCTTACTAAGTAAAAATAAAGTGGCAGGTTTTATATAGCACCTGTGAAAATATTTTTTACAATGTTTTCAAGTGTTAAGCCAAGGCCGATATAAGCAAGATTGGAAGTTTTGTCTGAGGTATGTTAATCCGAGGAGACTATACAAGAAAGGCATAAACTGAAGACATGCAAAATATTCTAAGTATGGAAGCAGTAAAGCATACAAACATACAATCACATTGAAAGAAGAAATTAGATAATGCATTCAGATAAGGAAAGAAGACACTTCGGCTTGACATTGAAGAGTAATTGTTCAGATTACTAAAAGGCACATCGGCCAAGTAAAGAACTAAACATTGTTCAAAAAGAAAAAAAAGTACTAAATACAGAGGAAAAGCTTCAAGATTAGACTATTCGGCTTCATTAGTTGGAGCAGTTTGGGGCTCGGAAGTCATCTGAGAACTCTTTTCGACAGCCTTCTCAGCCGCGAGCTCGACATCGATCTCTTAGAGAGTCTGGTCGATGCTCTTCTCGGCGATAGGTGCGTCAGATGTTGTCTTCTCAAGGGTGGCATTTTTTGAGACCTTGGCCCTAGCATCCACAGCATTCTCGGACTTTTCGGCCTCAGCTTCCTCCTCAGACTCAACCTCGTCCTCGGATTGGCTTGGAGTGGGTGGAAATGGCTGGACGAGGTTGCTAGCATTCTTGAGAGGAAAGTCCTCGAAGACAGCCAACTCCGTCAGAGCATCCATCCAACCAAGGGTGAAACCCTTGTTGCATGCCGGCTTCACTTGTTTCTTGTAGTCTTCTTTGACGTCGGCTGTTCCCTCGGCATATGCCTTCTCATCCGCCGCTTTGATCTCGGCGTCTTTTGTGGCCAAGGCAGCAATGAGCTTAGCCTGGGCTTCGGCGATCTTTGCTTCGGCCTCTTTTTTCTCGGCCTCAAGGACCTTGGCAATGGCCTCAGCAGCTCCCGCCCTCTCCTCGGCCTCGTCTTGCTGCCTTGTCTGATCCATCAGAGTCTTCATCTTGGCCTCAACTCTATTGACTATCTTCAGCAAACTAGTAGCCTCCTTGGTCTTGTTGACCAACTCCTTCTTGATATTAAAAGCCTGCATCGTGAAGGAGTGGGCATGCTGGATCGCCTAGAAGAAATATGAGGAAAAACAAGAGTTAGTTAAAAAACTCTAAGTATGGAAAAATAGAGAATGAAAAGTACTAAGTGTTAGGGGCTTACTTATACGAAGTGCTGCAACATCAAAGCGAAGTTTTCATATTCGCTGACCTCGGTGTTGCGTTTGAGGTCTTTTGGAAGGAGCAAGGCAGTGGAGAGGGCGATGCCGACTTCAAGGTCAGTCGTGCTATCGCCGACCCCGACTGGCTTGTCCTCAATAGTGATTGGAGGGGCCCAGGGGGCATTAGATTTCATGGACCCCGAGGTCGTGGCTGACTCTGACCTTGGCTTCTTTGACCGGGTGGATTCAGAGGGAGCAGCTTTTGCGGGCCTCTTTTCGGCGGCAGAGGCACTTTTTTCTGCCTCGGCCATCTTGGATGTTGGCAAGGTATCTTCAGAATCAATCTGAGTTACCGTTGCCTTAGCTTGGGCTTTCTTCAGTCTTTTTTGCTTTGGTTTTGGCTGGGATTGCGATGATGAAGATTGTAAGGTGATGATGTTGGGGATGTCGGCTAGAAGGTCGTCTACTACAGCCTTCTTAAAACCCATCTCGATGGCGGCTACAGTTCGACGTCGGCGTTTGCATTGAGAAGGTGGGATTAGTTGTGGAGCCGAGGTTGATGGCTGTTCTGCTGGATCAGAGGTTGATCCCTGATCTGGCTGAAGTGATGAAGTTGTAGCAGGAGTTGTTACTGAAGGAGGAGACTTGCTTTTTCTCGGGTTGTCGGGTAGTACCGACTTGTAAGTTGGGATGTAGTTGAGCAGCAAAGGCGCTTTCCGCTGCTCAACTGGCAGACCCAACAGCCTCTTGAAATCCTTGCTAGGATAGAAGTTTTTGCAGAAGTCCTTTGGAGGCTGAGGAAGAACTGCAAAATAAAACATACAGGCGTTAGAACATATAAAAATATTAAAGTAAAAAAGACTTGAGGAGCAAGCAAAAGTAAACACTTGGATCTTACTATCTCCCTCTTTGAACAATGTGTGGTTTAGAGGGTAGAGGTGAAGGTCATCATCTGGAAGGAACTCCCAGTTGCCCGAGACGTTGAAATAATCATCCCCGGCGCCCTTATTGGAATCAGGGAAGTCGGCGATGATTTTGTATTCTGTCGACCTCGGCTTAAGGTAGTAAATGTAGCCTTTTTCTGACTTAAGGCCACACATGGTGTTGCAGTACTGAATATCGGCTAAAGTTACCCTAGCATTTTCTTGGCTAGCTAAGGCGATGATACCATTGATGACTCTGTAAGAGTTAATGACTAATTGCATTGGGTTGAGTTTATAATAGTGAAGGACTTCTTGGAAAATGATGTTAAGAGGGAGCCTAAGTCCACACTCTATGAAGGCTACGATTGGAAAGGGCATGGAGTCGTCTTTCGGCATAGTGGAGTCCTCCTCTCCAGCCAACCTGAGGTGAACGTCTGCAGGGATGGCAAACTCCTACTTAAAGTATGCTAACTTAGTTGGGGTGTCTATCTTCCATCTCCACATACCCATGACGTCGGCTTAAGGAGAAAGTGTTGGATTGCAAAAGGAAGTGGTTTGTTAGGGTTTAAAGGACCATGGCAAAACCTAAACGAATGCTGGGGCAAGGGTTTTTGAGGATCTAAAGGGAATTTGTTTCAATTTTTCCTAAAGTTTGTAAGTTCTAGAACAAGTCCCAAACTTAAAGCTATGGAAACAAGGATTGAAGGCAAGAATCTGGAGAACACAACAAGAAAACAGAGACAAGAATATGATTCAGAATCAAGAATAGTGATGAACTATCAAGAACACTGTGACAAAGTATGCACGAGGGTGCGAGGCCAAAAATAGTGGCAAAATAAACAAATGTGTGAGTACGTGTGTATATCTAGAAACAGATGAAACAAAACATGTTTAAGCATACGAAGGGTGAATTTTGAAACACAGATAGAAACAGGAGCATATGAATGTATTCATCATGGCAAATAAGCAAAGGCAAGAGAGTATGAAACTAAAGAGGGGGAAAATAGTAGCTCACCGAAGAAAATGAAGCCGGTGTAAAATTCACCGGGATCAAATGACGGCAGCAATCGGATAAGAGCAGCAAAAACTTCGTCGGAGGAGGTGAACGGAGTGGTTGCAGAGCTTGAAACAAATGGAGGATTTGGGAGTAGAGATAGAAAACTTACATGAAAACGGTGGTGAAAAAGTGAAAAGACGGAGAGAGAGAGAGAGAGAGAGAGAGAGAGAGAGAGAGAGAGAGAGAGAGATGATTTTGATGAAACACACAGAATGGCGACAAAATGGCAATTTGTGTGTCTAGGACGACGTGCTTGTCAGACGGCGCACGCAAATGAGATGCGACTTAATGGCGCGGGTCAGGTACGGCTCAGTAAGTGAAAGACGCGTGGCAAAAATGGTTGAAATACTGTGCGTGACAGCTCATACACGTGTTGAAACTCTTGGGGTTCTTGATTTAATGGAGCATGACCTCGGCTAGGGGGACGGTCTCGGCTGAGAAACTTGAACAAACTTGGTTATTGGTTCTAAAGCATTGATGAAAACAGACTAAGTCTTGGTCATATTGAGCCGACGAATGATGACCTCGGTAATGAAGGACAAAGCGAGCTTAGCTGACGTGCTAAATGGAAGAAACAATATAGGTTCCATCACCTCAAGATGCTGAGGTAATAGAACTTAGGGGGCAGTTGTAGGGACATAATTTTTGAATGACAACACGTGGCCGAGGTGGCATCGAATTGCAAGCCGAGGTATCACGTGTCCTGGTCATGATGCCGAGATAATCTCGGTTAGGCCGAGGTTATCTGTGAAGATACCGGAATCCGAGATAGGTAGATAAGGGACAAGAGTCTTAGATTGGGAGAGGACTTCAGTTTGGATAAAGATAAGACTCCTAGAGAGTTTATCCCAATCTAACTGGGAGTCTAGGATTAGCATTGAGGCAAAGTCCATTGAAACTAGGCTTCTATTGGGATTATGTCAGTATTGGCTATAAAAGAGAGGCACCCTCGTGGGTTTAAGGTACGCTTTTTGTATTTTGAATAGTGAGTTAAGCACTTTTGCTATCTTTGAGAGATAACTGACTTGATCGTCGGAGCGCCCCTGGGTGGACGAACCACTGCCAGAATCTTATCTTTCTGTGACAAGTCGTTTGGGCTTAATCTATTCTACCAGTGCTCTCCAGCTGAGTACCTGTTTGGCAGTATAGTCAGAAATTGACACACAGTATGCAATACAACAAATTAAAATTAGGTAGTTATTTCTTTCCCGCAATTATTGAGAAAAATTATTAGATAGCTCTGTTTTATATTTTTGCGTGATATGACTTTTTAATTCTATTAGTTATATACTTATTTTTTTTTTAATTTTATATATCTTACATAAAGTAACTACTATTATTTTTTTATGTATTACATAAAATAACCACTATTATTTTGTGGGCACACAATCTAACTAAAATTTTTGCAAGAGAGAATAATTCGTCCATTATTGGACTCTACAATTTGCATCATTTTTAGGTTGTCTGACTATCAAATTCAAGTTACCATAATTAGGGGTTGTGTCATAATTAAATAATTTTCAATTATATTAAAAATAATTATAATGAATCATGACTTTTTTTTTTAAAAAAACTTTTTATGAAAAGATATACAAAAAAGTAGAGAGAGTGATGTGACAACTTATAGTGATTTTTTGACAAAAATGTATAGTTGACAAACAAGACCTAAGTTGAAAATAAAACAGACAAACATAGTTCAAGAGGAAACTAGTTCCCCTCACAAGAGATGTTCTGTCATGACCCAAACCCAATACCTAAAAGTTCAGTATTGTGACGAAACAGTAACAGAGGTCATAACAAAATATAGTGCAGAGGAATAAAATAAAAGGGTACTCAAATCTTAATTTAATTATAATAAAAATATATACATTGGAGTTTCTATTCATTCACATTGCCATAATTGAACTACAATTCTAAAGTGCCTTGTGAAACCTCACGCACTGGTCCTGACACGTCACTTGAAAGTGGTTAACAACTATAAGCACACTACAAACACTACTACAAAAATAGTTAAAGATCACACTTTGACAAAAAAAAATCTCACTTTTATTGAAAGTGTGATAAAAAAAATTAGATTGATATTTTAATCACACTTAATTTGATTGAGTGTGATAATATTTATTTTTTATGTCACTTTTCAATTAAGTGTGATTATATATACATTTTTTTAATCACACCTTCTAATTAAAGTGTGATTAATATATACACAATTA
>NW_021031844.1:0-17120 GCF_004153795.1 Camellia sinensis
AGTTTTTTGAGAATGAGGAGATTCTTATAATAATTAGTTTAAGGGACTCAAATCGAAAAAATGCGCAGTTTTATGGACTGCTGGCATAACTTTACTCCTTTTAACAGTAACAGGTAAAAAAAAAAAGATTATTAATTTTGGTAAATATAATAACGGCTCAATTTGGTATATATATGTTGGACATTTTTTTAGATTAAGTTTTGAAGTGTTCTTCTTTGAATTTATTTCTATTATAATTTAATTTTTTGGGTTTATTTGAGGTAGGAATTTGCCTGTGCATTTCTTTAGGCACTTCCTTCATTTTTTCGATAGCCAAAAAAAAAAATTTATGGAGAAATAAAACCAAAAAAAATTGCATGTTGATTTAGTTTGATTTATTATTTTTAACTGCCATAATTTTTTTAGGAAATAGGATGATTATACTGATACACCAATTTCTTTGCCATATCAATTTTAGTTGCCTATTCAGACAATAAAAAAAAAAAAAAAAAAAAAAAAAAAAAAAAAAAAAAAAAAAAAAAAAAAAAAAAAAAAAAAAAAAAAAAAAAAAAAAAAAAAAAAAAAAAAAAAAAAAAAAAAAAAAAAAAAAAACAAAAAAAAAAAAAAAAAAAAAAAAAAAAAAAAAAAAAAAAAAAAAAAAAAAAAAAAAAAAAAAAAAAAAAAAAAAAAAAAAAAAAAAAAAAACAAAAAAAACCGAAACCAAACATACATCTCACCAATATCGAAAATCATCAACTATATAATAAAAAAACAAAATAAAACCCTAAAAGAAAAAAACAAAAAGAAAACTAAGCAGATGGTTAACTATTACCAAATAAAAATAAAAAATACTGCAGTAAATAACCAACTCCACTCCAGTAATACATAATTATTAACTTATTTTCCTTACTTTCTTTAATATAGCCATTTAATCAATTTATAGAGTGCCTTATTCACCCTTTTTTTTTTCATTTTAAACCATGTCAGAACGGGTTATATTTGTCATGTAAATCATCAATTGATTAGCAACTAATCTTTTTGTTATTTATGACTTATTGTCATGATGTTGCAATATTAACGTCGGCATTATGATTTTTTTTTTTTTTTTTTTCATAAAAAAAAAAAAATATAAACAACCAAAAAAAATAAATATAATTTAGTGTTCATTAGGATCTATATGCCATATACAAACGCTTACTCGAAGGTTGCTAATCCCCAATAGTTTCATGTTATGTATTCCACATTGGATATGTTTTTAAAACTATTATTCACCAACAGGCACAAGTAATTAATATCACAAAGACGTTCTCGGATGGAGTAAACTAGATTGACATGAAGAACCAGTTTGTAACAAAAGTTATTTTATCGATGCAACCGTATCATTTTACCAATTAACAGAGTAATTTAATTGACAAAGTGTCCTCAGCACTAGTTGCAAAAGATCTCTAGATAATCGATATGCACGAATAATCAGTTTGACGTGTTTACTAATTGACACGAATTTCTCGAATGAATACCGTATCTAACTGAAACCAAGTAAATCGTTGACAAGTGTCCATCAAATGAATCGAAAACTCAACCTGTTTATAATCCATATCTGGTGAATGCTGCCACAAAGCAATTACTATAACTTAAACATACAAATACCCTCCTACTTTAATGTGCTTATTGACTTTCTCTTGAAAATGATGGGAAACATATATTAAAATAAACAACTTTACACTAATGTTAGAATCCAAAAGAGAAAGAACATCCCCCTAATCCCTTATTTAATAAATATATTTTACATTCGGATTACAACTTCTATGGGCCATTTTTTTTTTTTTTTATCTTTGAATTATTTTTCGCCATTGTTCTTTAATATAGTAGAAAGTCTGAAAATAACAAAATGGAGTATATCCATTGTGCTCGAAAGACCAAATTTTGAAAGTGTTATACTAAAAAAATGATAGTTCATTTAAAAAAGATTTTTTCCAAGAATAGTTTTATCAAACAAGTTATGTGGTATTTTCCATTATTTCATTTTTGAAACATAAAACAAACGTGGGAGGGAGGGGAGGGGGAAAAAAAGGATATCAAATAATTGAGTATCTTTTTTAGATTATTTGCAACTCATTTGAAATAGGATACTATAAACAAGGCTAACATTAACAGGAGTCAGTAGGCCCACGTCTGAACCCTCAAAGTAGAAAGTTTTTAAAAGGAAGTTGAAAAAAAAGTGGCGGGAAATTATTTGAATCAGTTTAAAAAATAATTAAAAATTACTTTGTAAAAATTTTATTCAATTTTATAATAAAAATATAAGTTTTTCAATGTATTTGTAATTAAAAACTTTTCAATTACACTTAATTTATAATTTTTTTTTTATAAAAAAAAAAAAAGCACTTCCATTTTGGTATTTTGATTTGGTTTGATTATCTTATTACTTCTTTTTTTATACTTTCATTTTCATCACTTTTTTTTTTTCTCTTAAATTTTTAGTCAATTCAGTAATTTAAATTTAGTCTCTTAAAAATGTTATCATAATGCGACCAATAAATGCGAAGTAACCAATTTATAGTGTATATGTTAGATAACGTTGATTGGTTTGGTTCCTAAGAAGCACAAAAACGACCGATTATTGCCGAACCATACCAACTGATAATTTTAAAAAATACCAAACACATCATGTAGAGGAACGCGTACAAAGTATTTAATTTTTATATATGATTACTATGTGATTATATGAAATATAATCCATTTCCAAGGACAATATTTAATTGAAATTGTTTATAATTCTTAACACTAATTTCTATCAATGAAATTGTTTTATTTTATGATTGTATTTTAAATTATTTTTTCAAACTTATGATTAATTTTTTTGTGTGCATGTGTATTCTCAATGATGGACGCACGTGTACTGTCACAATTTTTTTTTTTTTTTTTTTAAAAAAAAGGGTTTTAGAATGAGTGGTCCGATTAACACTATGACGGAAGTGTCTGACACAGACACACCACATTTCAGAGGTGTTGGAACTACTTAGTTTGAATTCTATCCTAATAAGTAATATTTAGGATGAAATATAGTTTTCAATGATAGCATGAATATATAGAAAGTTTATCCTAGTCCTTCCTGGTTGTCATTGGTGCACATTTTGCTGCCATTAAACATGTGAGGTGAGGTTGGAAAAATTATTAAATATTTTCAATTGATGAAAAATCATAATATGAGTTATTATTTATTTATCAACTATCTAATAAAGGTAAGTAATTTGTCTTATTTATAAAAAATTTCGTTACAAAAATTGTTTAAAACGCTACATAAGTCGTATAATATGATGTTCTTAAGCTACTGAATAATTACTTGGTAAACGCGTTCCATTTATTTAGTTTGTTAATTCTAAGTACAATATTGATTCTTATGAATTCTTGTAGTTTTGATTATAGATACAGTGCTTTCTACGTATGTAATATATTTTATTTTTTATGAAAATGTGTGAGGCCTTTGCTTCTTGGGAGTTTTATTATAATGATATAGATGATTATGTTATTAATGGTTACTTCACTTTTGAAGGATTACAAAGTCTAAACACAATCTTCCATGAACTAGCAAACAAATATGAACTGTTTTTCGATGTGAAAAAAACACTAGTTAAATCTTATAAAACTCAAAAATGTTTCCATCCCATGTCCTCACCAATTTAATTAAAGCTTAATATACGGCTTAAATTAAATAAAAAATAAATCACATGCCAACCATATCTTAGTTTTGTCTGATTCCCCTCATATTATTATAATAATGACAGCCATACTAATGTTATAAAATTAGAGATTTGCTTTGGACATTGCAATTTTGTCTATTGTATTAATAGGACAGTCTAAGCAAATTGTCACATATACACAGTTTCTCTCACAATGAAAAGACTAATTTTTACAAATTTTAGAAATTGTTGTCACTTTTTTAAAAACAGAAACAATTGCCACACATGGTTTTGGTTATATTTTTTTAAAAAACAAAAACAAAAAAAAATGTTGCCATCTTATTAAACATGTTTAGGAATTGCTATAAGATTTTTTTTTTGTTTTGTAGGGAAGTGATTTGATGGATTCCTTTGTTTCTTTTTTTTTTTTTTTTTTCTTTTGAGCAGGATAGATTCCTTTGTTGAGAGTATAATGTTTTGTCATATATGATTAGAGAGATATCAATTGGGACATAGCCCTAGGTTTATAAACTCAGATATAGAAAAGTATGGGAGAAAAAATAGTGTGTCACATTAAAATATGAATATTATTGAGTTGAATCTGAATTACATATATATATATATATATATATTTGTACCTGTCTGATGAGTTGGTATCTCTAAAATTACTCTTTATAATGTGATCTTGAAAATCAGTTTTTATTTTGATATATATAGAACATTATCTTTAAATGTGCATACTTTGGATTCTAAATTTATTATTATTATTATTATATGATCAATTTTGGGTGATTATTTTTATAAAGGAAATATTTGGGGTATTAATGGGCCAAACACAAAACAGCCGCTTGCTTTTCATATTACTTTTACCTTTTCTTTTGTCTAAAAAATAAACAGATACAAAGGGAATGTAGGGCATGTTTGTTTGTAGGATGGGATTAGAGGTGATGAGTATAGAACATATTATATCACTACTAAAAAAATACTTTTTGCGACCGCTATAAACCGTCGCAAATAATAAAAAACAGTCGCAAAAGACTTTTTGCGACGGCCCATGCGACGGCAAATGGGGGTCGCGAATATGGGGGTGGCAAATACTTTTTGCGACGGCAAAGCAACGGTCGCAAATTATTTGCGACCACCTAAACTACTTATGGCGACCCCTATTTTGCCGTCGCAAAAAACAAAGAAAAATACTAACATGATCTTTGGCGACCATCTTGTTACCGTCGCAAAAAATTAAAAATAAAAATAAAAATAAATAAATAAATAAACAAATTGTGAAACATTAAAGCCCTTTTACCTATCCAGCTGTTTATCAAACAAATTAGACAAATCAAACCCACAGCTAACCTCTAGATATTCTTCCTATTTTCTTCAAATATTAAAGCTTGAACAAAATAAAAACAAAAAATGTCACAATTAAACAATTACTTTTAATATGTGAAACTTTTTTTCATCATATTCCAGTTGGGGTAATATCTGTCAAAACACTTCCAGTATACAATACTACTAATAGAACTTATAAAAGGCGTGTCAATGAAGCACAAGCATTTCAAAGCCCAAATGATGAACTAAAGGTTTAAGATCTAACACGAGGCCTTTAAAGGACTGGGAACATCATTGTGAGAAGACATAAAAATGCAATCAAGTAAAGACAACCAAACATGCAGAACTAAGCTTCTTATGGAGCTCATCCAATTCCGATTGATAGCATGAGAAACCACATGTTTTAACAGCATTAAAATCCACAAGCAAAAATAAAGGTGAATAACCAGTAGCAACAATAATTCTTTGTTCTCACATGATAAAAAAATCTTATTCCAATCTCTAATCAGAGTAAGAGGGGAAGGGGAATGGAGGCAGGATAAGACAAATCATTGCTTACTTCTAATATCCATACTACCCTTTGTTTTTTACCGGTCATACCTGCAACCACCTGCAAAGATGCAATCCGAATAATCAAATTAGTTAAAATTACCCGTGCACAAAATTCTTCCATCAGGTACATATATATTTGAAGTAGTACATAAAATGCCCGTAACGTAAAAAATCACTTTCGAAATGTTGAAATGCATAAAAAAAAACCTTAGGGGTAAAGTACATGGTTTTTATAGGGGAAGAATCCTAGTAATTTTTCTAGGCAAGACATCAAAAAGGAGCCCAAAACTCCAGTTATCAAGGTCTAGAGAAAGCAGCTGGGAAGCACTAGGGTCTACAAAAGGCAGCTATTG
This sequence comes from Camellia sinensis, assembly GCF_004153795.1. NCBI lineage: Eukaryota > Viridiplantae > Streptophyta > Magnoliopsida > Ericales > Theaceae > Camellia > Camellia sinensis. Next base: position 5,894 of record NW_021031844.1, read on the forward strand.
GAAGAGATAATAAGTAGAGAGAGAGAGAGAGAGAGAGAGAGAGAGAGATTAACAGAAAGCCAGACAACAAGATCAATATTGATGAGATAAACTACCAAACTAAAAGTCGAACTGAGATTGTGATAACATGTACAGGAACAAGCTGTTTTTAAAAGGAAAATTGAACAAGTTGAAATTTGCTTACATTGTCAAACTCAGATGGAATATGTGAGTTTTGACCCATAAACCAAACCTACACAGAAACAAAACATAGATTAACATGAAAATGATGATAAAATGATTAAGAATAATATAGGAAAATAAGCATATAACCCCCATGGTTTGTGAACTATTAAAGTGCACCATCAGGCCTGTCAACAATTTTAGTGAAAAGCCTAAAATATCCCTGTACATAAGTAACCTCACTGTGCAAACCACGAACATTTTTGTAATTTTTTTGGGAGGCAAAATTCACTTTAGCCCCTTGTGCTTTACTCCATGAGCAGTTGTCCTGGCAGGAGGGGGGGGAGGGGGGGGTTAAACCACACATGGACTAAACCACAAGGGGTAAAGTTAAGTTTGCTCAATAATATATGCGTATGTAAAAAGGTTCGAGGAACACAAATTGTAAAGAAAAAAAGTGAGAAACATAGCTAATAGCTATGACAGAATTTTGCTAATAACAATGGACGGATGGTGGATTCATGCAACACTAACAGAGAATTTTTCTCACTAGATGACATTGCTTAGATCCACACGTTAATATTGAAGCCAATTGCCAAATGACATGATATTAGTATCAGTTTTACGTTTAAACCAAAGATAAAACTTTTTTTTTTCCTTATTTTTATTTTTTGAAAGTTGAACATATACCATTGGCTAACAATAGCATTAGTTGTTAACAAGACTTCCCACATTGAAAAACACATTACAAAGCAACATCCAGCAGTGCAAAATAAACTTCAGCTCTAATACAAGCACCACCAAATACACAGTTGCAACTTCATAGAAAAAGAAAACACCAAGAATCATTCACATATATCTGAATTTCTACTAGAAGCTATAACTACAGTAAAGAAGCATCAACCATCTCTGAAATAGAAGACCCCTGGCATACCTTGCGAGAGTTCACAATATCGATTTTGCTGAGGAAGTGATTCAAGTATCCTTGCATTGCAACCTTTGCTCTGTCTGATATGGAGTGCTGCCTTCCAAGAGCTGGTCGAATAATTGGAAGAGCAGCACTAGATGGAACATCTCTGAACAAAAAACCACCTGTAAGAACTGTTACAATTATAGTGGAAATGATATATTTTGTGCTTTCTCAATCATCTAAACAACTAATGTGATCAATGGTCACCTGCTTCTAGTGCTTTCATTGTGATGTGAAGGAACAGTCTCATCATCATGTTCATCATCATCTTGCACAACTGTTGTGTGATCACCTATTCCTAGGTTTGCAGCCATTCTCTAACCTTAAAGATTTTGCCATCAATACAAAGAATGTAAAACCATGCAACGTGATAACATGAAGACCCCAAAAAATGCATTTTCACAACAAGACAACATCAAAGATTAGAAAATTGACACGAATTACATGAGATTACAAGGTAAAAAATGCGGGGACAAAAACCAAATTAAACACACCTGTTCTTGCTTTTCATGAATTTCCTCATTTTCTACGATATACAATTCTTTACTATATTTGGTAACAATTCTTTACAAAGTATCTGATATGATATACAATTATTTACTATTTTTGGTAACAACAATAAAAAATCAAGTGGCTCCTAATTATGTGTAAAAGATTTTTGGTAACTGCTTCTTGACCATTAATGTAATATGGCCAAGATGGATTGGTCTGTAAATCATTATTGAATGGGCACTTAAAATTGCCACTCTTCCCGTGGACATAACTTTAGCATTGCTATATATATATATATATAATACTCTATTGATGAAATTATGAACAGCAAGAAGCAATGTTCTGTTCCTCTGCAGTCTACTAACTTTCCCTTTTTGTTTTGCCTGTTCTTTTGTTTTCTTTACTTATTTCATTTGTAGTAAAAATATTTGTGTCTGCAACTGTTCCAGCACAATGATGCATATTCTGCCACTAAAGCTGAAGGAGAGGCGCTGGTCATCAAGTCAAATGGTAGTAATGGGCTTCTAACATGCTGCATATGTCCTAGCAGCATTTTCTGTCCTGGTGATAAATTGCTTGTTCCATCATTGGTATCTGCTGTGAGGGCAGGGAAATCGAAGGTAACCAAGTTTTTTGTCCATTTAATTTCTCATGTTGTGACTGCCTTACATATTGGTTTTATAATGTTCTAGAAATTCATGTGTTTCATTCAATATCAAGTTGGTGGATAGCTAGGTTCTTAATCATTTGAAGCCATATAATTAATAAATGACATAATGTACCTGTTCTTTCGCGTAGGGAATGAAAAATTGAGTATTTGTGCTGCATACATTCTCTCTTTCTGTAAAACACTAAACCAATTACTAACTGAAAACATTTGTATTTCATATGTTTTTGTGATCTTACTTTTCAATTTTTATTGGTATTGTCCTTTGTATGGATATATATATATATATAGAGAGAGAGTACCGAAGAGCAGAGAAGAGAGCTGGATTACAGAGACATCAGATGGGAACTGTGTCTCTATGCCACTGCAGTGTCTTTTCAAGGATCCAGACAAAGTTACTGTTGGCAGTGGAATAGTTTGCTGACATAAAATGATAGAATAATTGATGGATTGAATGTGAATATAAGGTTTAGGAGACTCTCTCTGTTTTTATTTAAAATGAGCAGTTTCTCATTGGTAATGGCAAGAACATGTACGATTTCACTTATGTTGAAAACATGGCACATGCCCACATATGTGCTAAACGAGCTCTTGCATCGTAGGCGACAGTTGCAGAGAGAACTGCATACATGTGCTTGATCCTTGTGAACTAACAAGAAAAATATAGCCTCCGGGCCTCGACTCCTTAGGGTCTATCTCAAAGGTCACCCTTCTATAGTTAGGCTTTTTTAACATAGGGAATACAAGGTTTTAATCCTTTCCTTATGAGAGGAATAACCTCTCATCATCTTTATTAGCAGGTCTATTCTATCTTAGCGTCCACATGTCCCAACATCTATACAAAGGATTGCATATGGGCAATATTGAAAAAGTTCTTCCTAGTATATTGCTGCTGCCTTTCTTGCAACTTTCATTCTTTTAGAACTATGTGGTATGGTTCAGCTACCTACCCGATTGAATTATTTGGCCCACTCATTATCAATGAGATCAGGGTACTTCCAACAAGAAACATATCGAATAGTCGAAGCTCGGTTAGCTGAAAATCAAAATTTAGAACTACCAGCAATCATAAAGGACCTACATCTTAAGGAGTAGATGAAGTGAAGAAGTGCCAAAGTACAGCCAATCAAATTCATCAAGCCAAAGTTCAAATTGTTTGCATAAACTTTTATTAGTAATCTTAACAACCATCCATTAGAAAACATGAAGAAAAAAGATAGATGCATATCTATAAAACTATTGTCACATAAATTTTATCTCGATTGAAGTCACTTATAATGAGAAGAAGCTCTATTTCATACATAGTCTAAGTACAATCTAAGTGCCTCCAAGCCATGTAACATTTTAAAAAAAGAGATGAAAGGAAGAGGGAAGAAATTTTATCAAAAACTAAAAACGGCAACAAAAGCAGAAGGCATTTAATTACGCCTGGAGCACAAAATTCAGATGGCACACATCAAGATCGGCGCAGACAAGAGTGAAAGACAGCTTTCAAGCGCGTTCAACAAGAGCACGGACCAATGAAGACTAAGCACAGCAAAGGAACGGTTAGATGTGCAATGAAGCTCATAGCGCGTGGTGAAGTCATTTTGAAAATTTTGTTCTCACGAAGAGAACAACAATCGCTTGAAAATGTTATCTCGCCAAATAGTTTTTAGCTACTATCACAAAAAAAAGTATATCGATATAGGTTTCATTCACCTCAGAATCCGAGGTAAAGAACCTAGGGGCAAGTTGTGGGGATAATATTTTTGATACCACCCGTGCATGGCGACGCCGACGAGTGTCAGCAATGAGTGCCACGTGCCTGGTCGTTGTGCCGAGGTCATATCGGCTAGGCCCGAGGTTGCCTCCGAAGATATCGGAATCCAGAGATTAAGCGATAAGGGACACAGAAGTCCTAGATTGGGAGAAGACCTTCAGTTTGGCTAAAGAAAAGACTCTAGAGAGTTAATCTAATCCCACAGGAGTCCAGATTAGCCAGTAATCCTAGTCCATTAGGGCCAGGCTCCTTTGGGACTAGGATTGTGTTTGCTATAGAAAAGAGAGGCACCTCCATGTTCCACGACCCCAAAACCCGCCTATGGGTTTAGGCACCGTAAAACGGCCAGTAATTTATCCGAGATTACCGAAGGCCTGCAAGAACAGTAACACAGTAAAACAGAGTAACAGGGCTGGCGGAAGCCAATTACAGACAAAATAAATAATGTCCATATGAGCTGTGACAGTCTGTAGCCAAAAAGATTTTTCATGCATAGTCACATATACAAGCAGTACAAGAGTCTATACAATTTACAGTTACACATACAGGGACCTAATCTTGGTAAAGTCAGTTTAGCAGCTGACAGTCTAACATAAGTCCAACAGTGTGGGGACAGACGAAGGGAAAAACAAAATCACCCCAAAGCCTAGCATGGTAACTCGGAACCTCCAGTGAGGCACAAAGGCTGGCTGACAAAACTGGAGTCTAACCCGCGCACCTAGCTGCTCCGATCTGGTGGTGAGCACCTACATATATATATAACAGTGAGCTAAAGCCCGTGAATAACAAATGCGTAAAGAGGTTAGAATAAAATGTCCTTACAGATGGAAACAGTTCATTAAACAATACTCTCAGTCTTTTCAAGTCGAGCAAGTTATTCAGTCATATGTTGGTACATCCATTAGCATAGCAGTAAACAGTAGGTCTTAAGACCAAACAGTAATGATGGCCATCAGTCAGTAAACAGTAGTGGTTCCGCGCAGGGAACCGACAAGATCTCTGTAACAGTAGCAGTAACAGTAATGCAACAGTTGCTAGGATGCCACAATACATTTCGGACATATAGGACATACCAATTCATAATTAACACTAAGTACTTCATAAAGCTGTTTGCGTTTAAAACAGTCAGAAAACATCTCAGTTGAAACATATCTTTACACAATGTTACTCACAGTGTTCGGGCTAAGTGTGCTAGAGCGGTCTCCCCAGTTCGCCAACGCTCACAGTTCACAGGTTTGAACACACACTAAAGTCACACACAGTTGGGGAAATATCATAATTTAATCCTAATGCCTCGGTGTGTTCTACATCTATCTCCTTTCAACAATATGCCTTAACTAGGCCCTAAGAATGCCTAGAATGGGATGACGATGCAAAGATGTGATCAGAAAACAGTTTCCCGGTAATTTTCAGAAAAACAGATTCCCGCATCGAGCTTAGGTTTAACCCGCTCCGAGCGGACCATGCAACAAAGGTACAGAAGCACGCTCCGGCGTCACTTTTCCCCCGCTCGAGGCGTAACTGTAAAAGTACTGGATGGTGAATCTCCGCTCGACGGATGCTCGACGCCCGCTCGAGCTTGGACACATGAACTCCGCCGGCGCCCAATCCTCCAGCTCGAGCGGACTGTAAAAACAGTGCAGAGATACTGGATGGCTTGGATTCCATGCTCGACGGAACTTCCCCGCTCGCGGAAGTGCAAAATCTGGGAATCAGATTGCACCCTCCAAGCCAAAACCCAGGTTCAAAAGCCATCAAAACCGATCCTCTTGGGCTTGATTTCCAAAAAACACTTGTAAACATATAGAATAACACGGTTTCAAGAGCTCAAATTTTGGAGAAATCAAAGCCCAAGGGTGTTTAATTCAAACTCATTTCAAACCAATTTCATGAACAAATGACATTGCAAACATGCATGAATTCAATCATTTTGAAGGCTCCAATTTGAATGTTCAAGGAGCAACTTGATCCCAAACAAAGTTGAAAAAAACATGGACCATTACAAATTATGAACATGCATGCACCCATTTTACCATGAATTCAACTCAAAAACTCTTATTCAAACATGCATGCATGGAAGTTGAGCTTTCAATTCACCATTAATGAACCAATTATGACTTAGCTCTACAAATTAAGACATGAACCTGCAAGAACAAACTCAAAGACACAATTAGAAGAATGATGATCTACCTTAGGTGTAGAATTAGGAGTGAGGGAGCTCAAATTATCAAATCCTTCAAATTTCCTTCAAGTCTCTCAAGCCAAATTCACAAACATGAACTCAAATTCTCTCTTAAAAGCTCTCATTCTCTCTCTATCGGTGAAACTAAGGAAAAGGCTTGATCAATGTGCTCCTAAGTGAAATCAAGTCTCAGAAGGTCCAAGTAGTGGCCACTAGAGTGGCATTGTGTAATTGAAAAACGCGGCAACCATTGCAATTTAACCTCATTTTAATATCTAATTTAATCATACCTATCAGTTTTTTTGATAATAATCACCATATATACATAAATCAATGTGATCATGAAAACATCCAAATCAATTCCCAGTTCGGCGCCGATAAGGCCTTCAGATTAGCAGTTTAAACCATGGTAACGTGAACCATCCAAATAAACATCAACAGATAGAATGCAGATTAACACTCAACTCGGTCAATTTCCAGTTCTAGTTTTCAGTCAGTCAGTTTCAGTACTTTTAAATCAGCTCAGTTTAACGTAGATCAGTGTTTATCAGCAATCTATCATCATTAAGTCGGTAAAACAAGTAGAAGGTTGTTACCAACACCATAGGTCTAAGGTACGCTGTTTATACTCAGCCTATGAAAGTTTAGCACCTTGATTATCTTGAGAGATATAACTGACTTGATGTCGGAGTGCCCCCGGGTGAAGAGCCACGCGGACCCTTTTTCTTTCTGTTACAGGTTACTAAAATGCATCTATTCTGACGGTGCTCTCCAGGCTAGTTACTAAGCAGGCAGTTTGTTGATGATGATGTGTATCTCTCTCTCTCTCTCTCTCCTCTCTCCCTATTGCACTGCTTCGCTCTTCTCTCTCTCTGTGTGGTGTTCCCCAGCTCCCCTCTTCTTGCGCCCGACTTCTCTCTTTCTTCTCTCTCTTTCTTCTCTTCTTTTTTTATCTTCTCACCTTCTTCATCTTACAGAAATTGAGAAAGAATAAGAACAAAAATAAAAAATTTCAAAACGACATCGTTTTATTGGATTGGGCCATTTCGAGCCTTTAATGTATTTTCGAGCTACAATCGGGAATCGTTAATCATAAATATTCATATAGTGGAGGCGCTGTCACATACACCTTGCTTCTGTGTCTAACAACGCCTAAACGCTATTGGTGGTTTTTGAAATTTATGTAATATTTTAAAAGAATTAGAAGAAAATATAATAGAAGACGATGGTGTATTCACCTTACAGGTCTGATTTCATCCTTGTTTACTCTAATAGAAATAATCAATTTCGCCAAGTTTTGTTTTCTGTCACAATCTTCCAACGATGAGGGCAGGGTACTGTGAAGATGAGGACCTCTCACACTCACAATATTAGGCTTTAAGCAATCCTTGGTGAGAATTCAGTAGTCTGATTAGAAAAATTTCACTCAACATTTCATTAACGAGCAACACCCATAGAAACACTGATTTTCGATATCACAAATTCACTTTGTGTGTGATTAGAGATTTTATAATTTGTTTATTAATTTGCGTAGTACCTTAAATTATAACCTGCAAATCTTTTTTTTAACTTTTAGTGATTTTAAAATAAATTAATTTTAGTAGGAAGGTGTAATTTTATCTTAATTTTTTATTTTTTAAATTCATCTTGTATTTAATGATTAAAAATTTTAAATTAAATAATATCCATAAAAAAAAGAGTAAAAAGTAAAAAATAAATTCACAATCGTCAATCTCAATCTTCTTACAGCTTTTTTTGATGTGGGTTTATTTTTTGGGATTTTTTTTTTTCAATAATTTTTTAAAAATTATGTTTGTACTGGCTACTAGAGGTAAATGTCGTAGAATAGAATTCAGAAACGCGGTTAACTATTTAAATATTTAAATATAAAAAATAATAACCAAAATCAAAGGTACCGCAAACCCTGATAATATATCATTGGACTCTCTGATATTTTTACCTCAGATCTCGTATTTCACTGGTCTATCTCATCTTATGATTGCTCTGGCTAATTTCATATTTTAAGATTATAGTTAATATACAACCGATTGGCTTCGTTAATATTGAACATTTAGTTCCTCCATGCTTAACTGACGTAGCCAAGTGAAATAAAAAGATTATACCCCAATCATTCGCTCGTACTCACAGTCTTCTACAACCATGTCATTGTATTTTTTTTTATTTTATGCGCAAGAAAAAGCTTTATTTGATGAACACATTACGAAGTACAGTTATAATAATCTATCATAAGAGGAGTTTGGTAATAACATAAAACTCCAACCTCCATTGTGGAGATCAACAAACAAAGTAAAAGCATGACATAAAAGATCAAAGAAAAGGCAGGCCTCTAGATCAAACACAGCAAACAACTTGCAGTGGAATAGACAAGACCAACAAAGTAGAACCAAGCATGTTAAATCACCCACGTTCATTTGTTGTCGTTCTCTTTACTGTAAGAAAACGATCCCTTCCTAATTATCTACAGCTATCCAGGCTCCTTTCTATCTTATTGGTGAGTTTTTAGGTTTGTGCGGAAGCCATGGTTGTTGTGAGGTGATTATAGTGTTGGAAAATAGTTTTATATATAGGACTTATTTTAGGTCAATTTTGAGCCCAAAATTGAGTGGGCCCTAAACGTCTTTAGGGTGGGTCTTGGAAGTGGACGTGTTTTCTACCGTATGGGCAAGTCACATGGTGAAGATGGTTCGTCAAAACCATTTATGGTGTGGGAGTTGACGTCGTTTCGGGTTCGTGAAAATTGGAATATTAAAGAATTTAAATACGGGTTTCCTTGAAATGAGTTGTCCACATTGAACATTAAGAGGCTTTTGTGAGTAGTATAACTCTTGGTGGATCAACTTGGGTGGACCCCAAGGGGCACCCCAAGTTGTAGAAGGAAGGAGTTATGGATGAAACCTTAGCTCAAACCACCACATGCGCGCGTCATTGACGGGCGCAGGTGTGGATTATGGGTCTGGTTGGTTCTTATATTAATTTTTTAAACAAAATTCTTTTGATTTTTTTCAAAAAATACTTGCGGGAAAATTTAATTTAATTCAAATTTGAATTTAATTTCTGTCCAATTTTCTTTCCTCCTTCGGTCCAAGTCAGCCAGGTTCAAAAAGACAAAACAAATTCGATTGTTGGGAACAGTTTCTAAACAGATATGTAACTACGGCAGTTACCAACAATTATCTGTTTGAAACAGTGCTGTATGTGTTCATTCAAAATCAGCACTGTTCGGACAATCTTGGTTGTCTATAAAATTACTGCCATTTTCCAGCAGTCATTCTCATCTGAAAAAACAGTCCTGAAAATTATTTTTTCCCTGTCTACTTTTATCCTGTTGCATATATTCCTTCATATTAGTTTTTAGGAAAATTAAGAAGTATACAACACAGGTTCCCTAATTCGTCAAACAAATTGTTTAGAGTGCTATTACCAATTTGTGAAGATCATTGTATCCTGGGAGAGAGACGCCATAAGTCCGTAAGCACCGAAGCGGGGTGAATTTGTCTTAAGGACAGAATATCACACACTCGACTTGATCTTTTAATTTTTCATTCGGTTTGGACAAATAAATCCTTGTAAGTTATATTTATTTTAATTATTTGATTTAGTTTCAAATTATTTACTGTAATACAAAAAATTGTTTCTAACATATAGTGGTTCGGTGGTGTCGAGCATGAAGGATCGGGTTTGCGTAGAGCGACGTGATTTGTTCATCATGGGTTTTGATTGAAGCTTGATACAGTTGGTTGCACTTATTCTCCATGATACTTTTGATAGCTCACGATTTGAGAGAAATTATTCAATGTTCCATGAGTATTCAGACTACTAAAATTAGACTTTTGCGTCTATTTTTTTGCGACTGATTATTTACCGTCGCAAAAAATACTTTTTACACCAAACTGTCATTTTATTTAAACCCCCAAATCGTGTTCTTAAACTTAAAACAAAAAAAAGGAAGGGAAAAAATCGATTTCGGTTCTCTTTCAATTTCCAATCGATCCCTTATTCCCAACAAACGATTGACCTAAGGCCGACCTCCAACGGTATCTATCCGTATTTCCCAAATCGATTTCCCAAATCGATCCCTTATCTCTTTTAACCCTATCTATCCCTTATTTCCCAATCGATTTCACTCTCTTCATTGAAGACCGACCTCTAAACGGTATGAACTCTCTCTCTCTCTCTCACTCTTCACTCTTCAATTCTCTCTGTTCGACTCTCTCTTTGGACTCTCCATCACAATTTTATTGTTCATTGAAGATTTTGATCAATTGTTGATGAAATTTGAAGGTTTTGATCGATTGTTGAATGAAGATTTGCAAGATTTCGCTTGATTCATAATCGGTAAGGGCCCTAATTTCTATGAATGAATCCAATTTCTCTCTCTTATTATCTATTATATGTGTTTTAATGATATCTATAATCCATCTGATGTCTCTGTAATCCAGCTCTCTTCTCTGCTCTTCGGTGCTCTCTCTCTCTCTATATATATATCCATGTAATGTATAACTATATACATACATACATTCCATTTTCTATGTCCATCAAAACGAATCAGATTACTCTGAGACGACGAGTACAGTATATTACTGTACAATCGGTATCGAGCAAAGCTTTTTTTAACTGTGAGAAATCTCTCTTTTGTATGCTTGACTAAGCAATCTCGATGATTGTGAATTTTTTGATCACGTGATTAACATTAATTTTTGTGATTTTACTTGTTATCGTCCATTCTTCCACGATTCAATCATCATGTTTTGTAATTAATTCTTCGCACTACAAGATGTGAATTGTCTTGGTGATTGAACTCTCAGTCTTGACTTAATTGTGCATTGAAGAAAATTGGTCTGGTAATTTGAGTTACTTGTCAAAAATAAAAATAGTAAATAGGATGGAATCAGAAATTCTCTGAATTAGGTAATTTGAAAGGCTATTTTTTGTTTGTTTGTTTTTTTTCCCCCTTCCCTTTGATGATTTTAG
>NW_021031853.1:0-21559 GCF_004153795.1 Camellia sinensis
TCGAGCTTCGCAATGCGGGGTTGAAGAATTTGGCGAGAGAGGTGCTGGGGAACGAGATTGAGAAGCCCAAGAGTGTGGGACAATGAGTGGCTCTACCCTAAACAGGTTCAGTATGCTTGTATTGATGCTTTTCTTTCTTTTGAGATTGGAAGGTGCTTGAATGCAGTTGGGTTTTAGATTTTATGAGAGTACTATACATCAGGGTTTTAGATATTAGGAGTAATATGGGTTTAAATTTGTAATTAGGATCTCTGTTTGCATGGTGGGTTTTGTTTACTAGTTGGAGAAATTTATTATGATTTGCAATTTGGACATGTTTGATGATTGATTGATATGTTCTCTGCTTCTATCTTGTTGGAAAAATATATGATTCTTGATGCCTGTGTTGCATTGTACTAACATACAAATGGTCTCTTATTTCAGTCTTTAATTACGGAAGATATTGTTTTGCTTAGTTACTAAATTATTTGTATAGCAACTCATGCCATACAATATATATATATATATATATATATTGATGGTAGTGTGGATCCCAAATTTGGAGAGAGTATTTTTACTATTTTTGCACTTGTTGCTCTATTTTATATTTTATTTTTTTATGTATATGGAGTTGAGAGCGGTGGGAGTTTGTCTCTGTATCATATTGGAACTGCAGAGACCGTGGATGCAACTCTAGTTTTGGGGTAAATCTTGTGTTTGTGTGTATGTGTGTCTGATTTACCATTCTTATACATTTGTTGTTCTCTGTTAGCAGGGTCGGCCCTGAGATTTAGGGGGCCCAAGGCGACCTTCGGAAAAGGGGCCTTTCTTACATTGAAAAGAAAAAAAAAATTGATGGATAAATGGATAAAAATTTATTTGCACATATAATCATTAAAATTATAAACAAAAATTTACTTTCATATATTAAGATAGGAAGCAATCATTACAAATACTCAAAAAACTAAAAATCTGGTTTTATTGCTTTATAGTTTAGCAATATCCAATTTACAACTGAACCAACTATCACATAAACATTACTCTTCTCACATTTTTAGCTGCAAAATTACTAATGAAGCTTGCATAATTGAATTTATCCACCATATCCTTTTCAATGGATAACAAAGTTAACCCATTCAATCTTTCTTGTGACATAGTTGACTGAAGGTAAGATTTGATTAACTTTAACTTTGAAAAACTTCTTTTTCCAGAGGCCACTGTAACAGCTATAGTTAACAAAATTCTATACACAATCCATGCATTTGGGAAACAACCATCCGTTGTTTTCAAATAATTTAATACTTCAATTGGCCTTTTGATTCCTTCCGGTAAAACTTCTTTCAAGACATTCAACTCTGAAAATAGATCTCTCCCATCAATATCAGAAAGTTCATCATGTTTCAGAAAATCTTCAAGATTAACACAATAAGTCTTCAAACATTCCTTGTTGGTAGAACTCAACCTTTTCAAATCAAACAAAAATCCAAAATTTTCCTCATATACTTGAAATTGTTCAAACCTACTCTTAAGTGAAGAAAGAGCTTGATCAATTATATACATAAAGTAATTAACTCTAAAAGATTCTTCAGCAGTCTGTGTCACCTCTTCACTAACATTCTCATCAAATTGCTTCTTTCTGCGAATGACGCGCTTTTCACGAAATACTGGATCAATTTCCATTAGAGTAGCAACTTCTTTTGCCTCAATCATGGCATCCAAAAATCCAGTTTCTCTATACTTTTCAAGAAAGGTAACAAGTCCTTTTAACTGAATTATAGCAACATCAATATGCGTGTCTTCCCTTTGAAATGTTTTGCTAACTGAGTTAACTGCAAACAATAAATTATGCCAAATCATTATGCCAAGCAAAAAGTCAAAGTTCTCAATTTCATATGTTGCTAAAGACTCAGCTTCACTCTTTGTATTGTGGGGTTCACCAAGATTTGCCAAATGATTTAAAGTATCTCTTATTTGTGGAGCTTGATATCTTATTGCTTTAACACTTTCAACACGACTTTCCCACCTTGTTTGTGACAATGGCTTCAATGTGAGACCTTCCACATGATCTTTGAAAACTTTCCACCGCTTTGTAGAAGATGAAAACAATAAATATATACGTTGTAACACTCCAAAAAAAGAGATAGCTTTGGGACAAGAGTTAGCCATATTACAAAGTGCAAGGTTAAGACTACGACAACCACATGGTGTGTAGAATGCTCTAGGATTTATTTCAAGTAGCCTTTTCTGTACACCTTTGTGTTTCCCTTTCATGTTAGAGCCATTATCATATCCTTACCCTCTTATATCACCAATATCAAGTTGGAGTGTGCACAATACCTCTTTAAGTACATTAAAAAGACCTAATCCCGATGTGTCATCCACCTTTAAAAATTCTAAAAAGAACTCTTCCACCTTTACTTGATTAGTTGAAACATCCACACATCTTATTATAAGAGACATTTGTTCTTCATGACTAACATCTGGAGTACAATCAAGAATAACTAAAAAATATTTTGCTTCTTTGATTCTTTTCACAATTGTACTTTTGATCTCACCCGCTAACATTTGTATCAATTCATTTTGGATTTTGTGACCAAGATAATGGTAATGGATTTCATTCCTTTCAATGCGATGAAGGTGGTCTTTCATTACCGAATCAAATTGAGCAATCATTTCAATTAAACTCAAAAAGTTTCCATTTCTTTCTTGATAAATCTTCTCATTGTCTCCACGAAACGCTAAATTATTTTTAGCAAGAGTTTTCACAACAGTAATTATCCTTAGTAACACATTTTTCCAATGTTCTCTCTCCCTATTGATTTGTTCTTGGACACCTTTATCAATTGTTTCATTCTTTTGCAATCTATCATTTCAATTAAACTCAAAAAGTTTCCATTTCTTTCTTGATAAATCTTCTCATTGTCTCCACGAAATGCTAAATTATTTTTAGCAAGAGTTCTCACAACAACAATTATCCTTAGTAACACATTTTTCCAATGTTCTCTCTCCCAATTGATTTGTTCTTGAACACCTTTATCAATTGTTTCATTCTTTTGCAATCTTTTTTCCAATTCAATCCATTTGCTTATACAAGTCATGTTCTCATTGCTAGTTTCATGACTTCTAAGCCTGTGACCTAGATTCTTCCAATCTTTAAATCCATTAGTAGCCAACTGAGTCTTGTTCCCATCTTCCTTAAACAACTTACAACAAAAGCAAAATACTTTGTTTGAAGCATTTGAATATACTAGCCATTTCCTATCTTACTTCTCTTCATTTGATAAATTTCGAATGTAATATGTAGAGGAGAAATGTCTATCCTTGTTATCTCTATGAAAATTGACAACATTACTTCTTATAGGACCTCTTTCAACTAATAAATCTCTGAAATTCTGATCAATCTTGTCCCAATTACTTGGGTCATTAATATTTAAAGGTCCATATTGAACATTAAAATCTTCACTTTCAATGGCTTTCTCATTCACCAAATCTTCATTGTCATTCTCATTCAAACATTCAATAGGCTCTTCAACACCCAAATCTTCATTATCATTCTCATTACATTGATTAAGTTCTTCAATTACCAAATCTTCATCAACAAAACATGAACATTCTATTGGTTTCTTGCTACCAAAAAATTTATCAAGCGCTCCCGATTGAGATTGAATAAAATTATCTAATTTTTGCTTCTTTTTCCTTTTTTCACATCCAGAAATATACTTCCTAGGAGGCATGACTACTCTATATAGTCACAAATCTACACAAATTCACAATCACTGATCTCTGCAAATAATATACTTTCACTAAAGCGCATAAATTAAGTAATTTTCTAATTTAAAGAACAAATTATATAGGGCAAGAAATTAAGAGGAAAATTAGGGGAAAAATTAGGGAAAAAATTCGGGCAAAAAGTTCCTCCATTTAAATGTGATATACATATATATATATATATAGAGAGAGAGAGAGAGAGAGAGAGACTCACGGTTTTGATGCCCAAAATCGTTAATGCTTAGCGTCCATCAAATACGGAGGAGAGGAGAAGATTGAAGACTCACGGTTTCATCTTCATCAGTCCAATGCAAGACTCACGGTTTCGTCAAATATGGAGGAGACAGAGATGTGTTTCATTCTTCTCAGAATCTCAGGTGCTGTGTATGTGTTTCGTCAAATATGCAAGCAAGACCCATGTGAATTCATTCTGTGGGTATATCATGATGTTCATTGGGCCTCAAATATGATATATCATGATGTGAATTCATTCTGTGGGTATATCATGATGTTCATTGGGCCTCAAATATGATATATCATGATGTGAATTCATTCTGTGGGTATATCATGATGTTCATTGGGCCTCAAATATGATATATCATGATGTGAATTCATTCTGTGGGTATATCATGATGTTCATTGGGCCTCAAATATGATATATCATGATGTGAATTCATTCTGTGGGTATATCATGATGTTCATTGGGCCTCAAACTTGATATATCATGATGTGAATTCATTCTGTGGGTATATCATGATGTTCATTGGGCCTCAAACTTGATATATCATGATGTGAATTCATTCTGTGGGTATATCATGATGTTCATTGGGCCTCAAACTTGATATATCATGATGTGAATTCATTCTGTGGGTATATCATGATGTTCATTGGGCCTCAAACTTGATATATCATGATGTGAATTCATTCTGTGGGTATATCATGATGTTCATTGGGCCTCAAACTTGATATATCATGATGTGAATTCATTCTGTGGGTATATCATGATGTTCATTGGGCCTCAAACTTGATATATCATGATGTGAATTCATTCTGTGGGTATATCATGATGTTCATTGGGCCTCAAACTTGATATATCATGATGTGAATTCATTCTGTGGGTATATCATGATGTTCATTGGGCCTCAAACTTGATATATCATGATGTGAATTCATTCTGTGGGTATATCATGATGTTCATTGGGCCTCAAACTTGATATATCATGATGTGAATTCATTCTGTGGGTATATCATGATGTTCATTGGGCCTCAAACTTGATATATCATGATGTGAATTCATTCTGTGGGTATATCATGATGTTCATTGGGCCTCAAACTTGATATATCATGATGTCACACTATCTTTTTGTTTTTTCTTAGAAATCTGGTGGGCTTCATAAGTCTGCAAGTTTTCAACCAACTGATCAAGCTTGAGGGTATCAACATCCTGAGCTTCCTCAATAGCTGTCACTTTTGATTGGAACCTCTCGGGTAAAGACCTCAAAATTTTTCCAACGACCTTAGCTTCAGGGATTTTTTCACCTAGTATGAAACAGGAATTCACGATGTCACTAAGTTTAGCATAAAAATCATCAAACGTCTCAGCATCACGCATAAAAAGAGTTTCAAAGGCAGAGGTGACACGTTGAAATTTTGACCTTTTAACAGAAGTAGTACCCTCGTGAATTGTTTCAAGAATGTCCCAAGCCTCTTTTGTTATCTCATGCGTGCAAACACGACGAAACTCTTCAGGAGTGACGGAGCAAAAAAGAGAATTGAGAGCTTTACTATTCCAACTCGAATTTTGATAGTCGAATGCGTTCCATTTATCAAGGGGTTTAGGAATATCAACACCATCAATGGTGACAATAGGTTCACTCGACCCATAGATCACACAGTGCCAAACTTTCTCATCGATAGATTTTAAAAACGCTCTCATATAAGCTTTCCAATAAGAATAGTTTGTACCATCAAGTAATGAAGGTCTATAGGTCAAGTTACCTTCGCGAATTGAATCCATATCACCAATCACACAAAATCACACGCCTATAGTTTTGATAAAAACAAAGAGTGACCTGCTCTAATACCAATTGAAAAACCTAAGTGATTCGTGATTCAGACCAAAATTAATTACAACAATTCCCAAACAATTAAAACTAACAATCCAAATCTAGCACATACGAAAGTGATTTAGATTGTTGCTTCAAAAACAATAAGTCAACACAACTGATTTTTATGTGGAAAAACTACAATTGAAGCACCTTCAATTGTGATAAAAAATCACGGACAAAACGCCACAAATCAGTCCACTACTGAAGAAAGAAAGATTACAAAGATACTAAACAAATTACTAGAACCGCTTCCAATTTGTCTTAAAATCTCCTGTATGTCTTTCACCGCAACTTTCACACGGAATTGATTAACTTGAAGTTGAATCCACAACGTCAATAGTCGAATAAACGACTACACACAGTATCAACTCCTTTGATCACTGTGTGCTTGAATCTTCGGATTCCACTGAAGAAGAATACTCTCAAAGAAAATATCAAACAAACTCCTTGATGTGTGCTTATAAGAACATGAGTCAAAACTCAATCAAATATCAAGGAAAATCAGGAAAAATCTCCCAGAAGAAAACCCTAAGACCCTTAAAGAAGATCTAGAAAAAGTAATCCTAGAGTTGGAGCGACAAGCGAATTTATAGAAGCAGAGATCGCACGGTCCGCTCGAGCTTGTGAATGGACACTCGAACGGGGACTCTATATCGTGTGTTCCAACCCAGGGTTTACTCTCGAGCGAAAGATCCCACGTTCGCGCGTAAAAACATATCACTCAGCAAATTTGCAAACATGCAAAATACTGTGAGTGTAAACTCCTCTCAAGCGCCACTTTTCCCGCTCGAGCGGGAAGACCAAAACAAGAAAATTACAACTCGATTAAGCACTCAGTTTTTCCATGGTTTTTGACAACAAGGGTCCTAACAATTCTAATCAAAAGTAATTCTATTTCATTCATTTGTAAGTATTTATTGAGTTTTGTTCTTAGTAGTAAATGTTTAAGTTTAATAACATCCAGTTGTTGCTAATTATGAGGGGAAACAAAATGTAAGAAAAATTACAATATAGTGGAAAGTGAGAAAATTATTTACTAAAAGGTGGGGTGAAACTCTTTTTTTTTTTTTTTTTCCACAGAAAAAGTTATATCCTGTATGTTTATAATAATTAGGGTAAACTACTAATAGGTCCTAATAATTGGACTTAATTCCATCAAGTCCTATTGAAAATAAGTCTTGGTAAAATTGTTGCTAAAAATTATTTTTTGTGACAATTTTTTATATATGTCGCTAAAAATTGACAATTAGTGACTTTTTTTTGTCATGATTTTTATAAATTGTCGCTAAAACTTACAATTAGTGATACTTTTTTATGACAAATTTTTTTCATAGGACCTATTAGATAATAAGTCCACTTATTAGGACTTACACGTAAGTACCCCAAAGATAAATAAGTTTTGAGGAAATCAGTGGATCTTGAAGAAAATGATAATCACTTCATGATGGGTGATGCTGGGGACCTTCTAAACTTCGATTCTGTTCGGGAGAGGATTGATAGGTTAGGGTAAAGTATAGTGATAAATAGATTCCTTGTTTGTTGGCATATGTGCATGTGAACTAGCTAAGAAAATTAGTACCAAAAATAAAAGAAGAAAAGAAAAACATACAAATAAATTATAACCAAACCATATACCTACTTGATTAAAGAATATTTAGATCAAGAGAAAAATGGGGCAAAAGCTTGATAGCATTAATATTCTCTTTTTGTTTTTCGGTCGTTGTGTGAAGAAACAAAACGAACAAGCTCACACATGTTTTTTGTGTGCATATAAGTTCTCTATAAGAATTTTTTTAAAAAAGTTCTCCATAAGATAAGAATTTTCTTAAGACTGTATTTGGTTCATGAATTTAAGTAGTAGAGATTTAAGTATAGTTATATTTCATTTACATTTCACTTACTTTTTTCCATTCTATTTCAAATTCCTACCTAAATTCATGAATCAAACATAACCTAAGATGATTATATCATGGTTTTTGAGTTCATAGTCTGCTATCCTATGCAATACTTTCAAGCCATTCAACAAAGTTAAGTAGTGTCTCAAGCAATACCATTTTTTCAATCTAGAATTTTCTTTTGTTAATTTAGAAATATTTACTCTCTAATAAGTTACATTTTTATCAATTTCCTCATAACACGCAATTCATGGTTATGAATTAGCTAAACAAAGATAGTAACAGAGGCTAGATAATAAATTGCATATTTAAAATACACAATTTAAAAAATAAAAAAAATAATCATATTTAAAAGTACGTCAACAATAAGTCATATTTATAAATAAATAAATAAAACAACTCACATCAAATAATAATGGCATTGTTTCAATTACACATAAAGCACACTTACATATTGAAACACAAATTATTACATGGCTAATAATAAAGTTAATTCAGTTGTACCACAAAACAAAAAGCACAATCAACCTAGCAATACCACAAAAAGACACTAAGACAAACCTAGCAATACCACAAAATAGCAAACAAATTATTCAAGTTGGGAAAATAGTTTTTTTTTTTTTTTTCCTTTCAAGTTTACACAATAGTTACAATGAAATCATAACAACAAAAGAGCTTTTATAAATAAAAACACCTTGTAAAGTTGTAACCTTGGTTTTTGCATAAATAGGTCCGCTATCTAATTCTCCAGCTTCTTGATCTTCATACAAATTTAGTAGATCCTCCTACACATCCTATTTATCAAGAACAACATACCTAGCAAAACATTTGCAATCAAATTTTGAAAACGAATACATGCTAATTAAAAGCAACTACATTCAATGTGCTTTATACAAACCCAACAACAGGTAAAATGTAATCACAACAACTAAACAGTTTGATCATATATAAGAACGCCTTGTAGCCTTGGTTTTTTCATAAATAAGGTCAAAATCTATTTCTCCAACTTCTTTATTAAGAAAAGCATACCTAGGAATTCAGCTGCCATCAAATTCAGCTGCATACCTAAGAAAAGCTATTACATTCAATGTGCTTGTGTATATTGGGTGCAACATGTTTTAGGCTTGGCAAGAGATAAGTATTTATTATCAAGTTAATCATGGAGGTCAAACATATATGCAATATTGATGCTCAACAATGTATATTACTTCTTTTGTTAAGAAATTAAAAACAAGAGATGCCAAACAGAAAAATTAAATGTGATTTCATGTATGAGCTAAATATCTATCTATTTACACTGACCTCTCCTAAGATTTGAAGGATAAATACAACTCCCATAGTTTTTACATAATTTAATTTCACTAACTTCTCTAACACAAAGATAAATAATGTAAATACATATTTTAATATAAAAGAAATACATATTTAACATTAATTTTCAATCCATACGATCAATAAATTATCAATGAAAAAAGGGGCCAAGTGTTTTGCGAAGTAAATATTAAGAAAGTTTAATAAATTTGTAGAATTTATTGCATATTTTTTTAAATCTCAAAAGAGGTTAGTGTAATTTTTCCTAATAAATTTTTGTTTTGAAATTTTGAGAAAGTAAATGGGAAAAATATTTATACCAAGAATGGGCTTGTCGGCAGTTTTTCCATTTGGATTGCACAGAGCACATTAGGCTTCTCAACAGTTCTCCAATTATTTTTTGGAGTAATGCCATTATGATCACGTCTTTATACCTCATTTGGTTTATCATGGGATGTGTCATCATTGTGTTGGTAACAAACATGAGCAGCGGGATTCATTCAACCAATGTATTTATGACAAATGAGATACTAAACCCTATATGGCATAAAGACATGGTCATTGTAGTATTACTCTTAAATATAATTAGATTGATTTGATAATTACAATATCATTTTATCATCTTTATCTTCACAAAAAAAAAAAAAAAAAAAAATTTCATAGTTTTGCAGATAAAGGACCCTGCTCGAGCGTGAAAATGGATGCTCGAGTGTCCAATGCACTCTCTTAGTATTTACAGAACTGCAAAAATAATTAAAGTTGATGACTCCCACTCGAGTGCAAGAATGGCCTCTCGAGCGGAGGAGCAAAATTTGTGAAGCCCGCTCGAGCGCAAGAATTCTCGCTGGAACAGAGCAACCAAAATCTGGACAACAAAGGTTTGAAAAAAACACGCAACCAACCTGTTTCGAACGTACAACTACAACCCAATAACCAAAATATAGGAGAAATAAGGGAAGCAAGATATGAATAACTATTCTAAATCATACCAACTCGAATCTAGAATACAATAGATAACGGGTCAAAACCGGAATTGTAATAGCAGAGAGAATGAAAATAAAGAAGGTAAATGGGCATTAACATCATTTTACATTTATTATTAACAACGTTAGTATTACTGTTTAGTCTAAAATGTAAGAGAGGTTTTAGCTATTTTCAAATGTAAGGGAGGTTAAATACTCCAAGACAATACTACAATAAGGTAAAATAGATTTTACCCTGTTAATTATTAAAATTATAATTTTTAACATGAAATTGTAATCATTTTTTAAAAGTATCAAAATTATATATGTTATTATATATATATATATATATATTAAGCATATATTATTATATTCTATTATATATTATTATATTCTATATTTTTGGCTATATAAAGAGGGGAAGGTGGTAATCACCAGGAGGGTTGTTTGATGATAAGAGAGGTTTTATTTTTGGATGATAGGAGAGGATTCAAGTGAGTTAGAGAGAAAGGAGATTAATTTTGTTTACATTTCAATTTTGAGCCAAAATACTTCCAAACTTCCATAGCTACTGAGGATTTGAGAACACACTTCCTACACTTGAGGGTGATCAAGAGGGAGTTTGTAAACTAAGGAGTTCATCATTTCCTTCGAAGAAGCTTGAGGGTGTTGGAATCAAGTTTGTTAATTAAGAGCTTACCTCTCTTTCTAAGGTACAATTTTCTCTTACTCTTGTCCTCTCTTTTTCTTGTTTTATATACTTTTTTGGGGCTGTTTTTGGACTATTTTCAGAGGCTAAAATATGGTTTAGAAGTCCCAAAAGTGGAGGGGTTAGCCACCCTTCCTGAAACTTGTTCACTAGCTTTAATCTAAGTTGTTCACTTTTGTTAGTTTAATTTCAGCACTATTTTATGCTATTTAGGGGGAGTTGTTTAATTTATTCAATAATTTTGTTTTAAATATTATGTTGTGTTATATTAACCAATTAATCAATTCTGCATAATCATCTCTGCAACCTCCCTCCATTCTTTGATTATTTTGACTAAAGACTTGTGAAAAATTAAGATTGTGGTTCAAGTACAAGAAAGAAATTTTTCTCATGCTTAATGGTTTAATCTCTTCGGAGGTTCACTATCAAAGGCATAAAAACTTTCTTATACTAAAACACAATCATTTATTTTTTAGTTCTCTTTATCATCAGTGTGTTTACTTTTAGGCCATGTTTGTTTGGGCGGACTGGATTAGGTTGGATTAGCATTCCCATGACTAATAGTCCTAGGACTATGAATCCTTTGGATTATGTATCCTATCCTATGTTTGGATTGAGTTAGGATTATAAGGAGGACTAATAGTCTAGACTTTGGCTTAGTCTTTCAATTTATATCACACCTATCTCTGTGGGATTAAATAGTTCATCATATGTAGGATACCATATCCAGATAGATTGTTAATCCGTACTTCAATTGTTTAACCAAACATTGGATTAATAATTTTATTGGACTATTAGTCCAATCCCAAGTTCATGTCCACCCAAACAAACAAGGCCTTAAGGGATTAATTGACCATTGGAAATCACTAAAGAAAGTGTCATTATCACTTATTATCAAGTTTGGATTTCAAGTCATTATCACTCACTGTGGGTTTTTTTAAGTCATTATTATTCTTTTGAGTTTAACTAGTCCTTGTTGCGCATCGTGAGTTTGACTTGAAACCCCTTATCGCTTGTAAATGAGTTTAACTCTTCTTTTGTAATTTCCCCCGAAGAATTCACTACTACAAAAATAGTTAAAGATCATACTTTGACAAAAAAAAAAAAAGATTTCATTTTTATTAGAAGTGTGATAAAAAAAATTAGATTGATATTTTAATCACACTTAATTTGATTGAGTGTGATAATATTTATTTTTTATGTCACTTTTCAATTAAGTATATATATATTTAATCACACCTTCTAATTAAAGTGTGATTATATATACACTATTACTTTTTAATCACACTCTTTAAACAAGTGTGATTATATATATATTTTTTAATCACACATTCTAATTAAAGTGTGATTATTTATATATTTTTTAATCACACATTCTAATTAAAGTGTGATTATATATACACTACTACTTTTTAATCACACTTTTTAAATAAGTGTGGTTATATATATATTTTTAATCACATATTCTAATTAAAGTGTGATTATTTATATATATTTTTTTAATCACACATTCTAATTAAAGTGTGATTATATATACACTATTACTTAAATAAGTGTGATTATTTATATATTTTTTAATCACACATTCTAATTAAAATGTTATTATATATACATTACTACTTTTTAATCACACTTCCTAAATAGGTGTGATTGTATAAAATATTTCAAATTAATTTTTATATAAAATATACAATTCCCAAATTTTTAATCACACTTAATCTGATTGAGTGTGATAATATTTATTTTTTATGTCATTTTCTAATTAAGTGCGATTATATATATATATATATATAGGGTAAATTACACTGACATCCCCCAAGGTTTATGTTTATTACAGTTCCCCTTTCACGTTTTGGAAATTACATCTCCCTCCCTGAGGTTTAATGTTTCATTACAGATTCCCTCCTTAGCAATTTAATTTTTTTTAAATACTAATTTTGCCCTTACTGGGTAAATTACATTGACACCTCTTACATTTTAGAAATTACAATCCCCTCCCTAAGGTTTAAAGTAGCATTACCAATTGTCCCCTTGGTTAGTATTAGTTGGAAAAAAAATTCATTGAAAAAAAATTATTTGAAAAAAAAATTGTTAGTAAAATTTTTAAATTTCTGTTTAAAAACCAACATAAACTTATTTTTTGAATTTACGTTTTTTCCTCAAATTTACAAACTGAGACAATCATTTATAAATCAAATAAATTATCAAATAAATTTTTATGACAATTTTTTAAATTTTTGTAAATATAAATTGAACACTGGAAACGAAATGGTTACCAAACAGGCTTCAGATGGTAAAAATATCGTAAAATTAACAAATAATTAAATAAGTTACCAACATAAGAAATGACTTATCAAAAGATTCTTAGGTTATGTATGGTTTGATTTTTAGGAAAAAAAAATTAAAAATTAAAAATTAATTTGGCTAAAAAATGAAAAATAAAAAATAATTATCATTTTTATATAATTTTTATCTTTCAAGTGGTTACAAATAATTTTTTACAAATTAAATTGAAACAACCATACGTATGTATATAACTTGCCCAAAAGTTAAAATGATAATTATTTTGGGGGATGCACCAATAAATCCCAAATTAATAACTTATACACTGTTTAGTCCCAAAAGTTTTCTTATAGACTGAAAGGTCCCATTACAATGTTTCAAACATCAGATTAATGTTTCGAACATTAGATTTCAAACATATGTTCATCAGATTTCAATAATGTTTGAAATTATAGGATGAATGTTTCAAACATTAGATTTCACACATCTAATGTTCATCAGATTTCAATAAATTTTGAAATTATAGAATGAAATATCAGATTCATTTACATCATGAACATCATGATGATATATAAATGAGACTAAATGGAGTATAAGAAAACTTTTAGGACTAAATGGTTCAACTTTTCAGAAACTAGGATTTATGGGTAAATTTTCCAATTATTTTTTACCCTTAAATGATAATTATTTTTTAGTTTTTATTTCTTAACCATATTAATTTTTAATTTTTAATTTTTTTTTTCTAAAAATCAAACCATATATGGCCTAAGAATCTTTTGATAAGTCATTTCTTACGTTGGTAACTTATTTAATTATTTGTTAATTTTACGATATTTTTACCATCTGAAGCCTGTTTGGTAACCATTTCGTTTCCAGTGTTCAATTTATATTTACAAAAATTTAAAAAATTGTCATAAAAATTTATTTGATAATTTATTTGATTTATAAATGATTGTCTCAGTTTGTAAATTTGAGGAAAAAACGTAAATTCAAAAAATAAGTTTATGTTGGTTTTTAAACAGAAATTTAAAAATTTTACTAACAATTTTTTTTTCAAATAATTTTTTTTCAATGAATTTTTTTTCCAACTAATACTAACCGAGGGGACAATTGGTAATGCTACTTTAAACCTTAGGAAGGGGATTGTAATTTCTAAAATGTAAGGGGTGTCAATATAATTTACCCAGTAAGGGCAAAATTAGCATTTAAAAAAAATTAAATTGCTAAGGGGGAAATCTGTAATGAAACTTTAAACCTCAGGGAGGGAGATGTAATTTCCAAAACATGAAGGGGGAACTGTAATAAACATAAATCTTAGGGGGTGTCAGTGTAATTTACCCTATATATATATATATATATATAATCGCACTTAATTAGAAAGTGACATTAAAAATAAATATTATCACACTCAATCAGATTAAGTGTGATTAAAAATTTGGGAATTGTATATTTTATATAAAAATCAATTTAAAATATTTTATACAATCACACTTATTTAAAAAGTGTGATTAAAAAGTAGTAATGTATATATAATCACATTTTAATTACCTTAAAAAATATATAAATAATCACACTTATCACACTTTAATTAGAAAGTGTGATTAAAAAATATATAAATAATCACACTTATCACACTTTAATTAGAAAGTGTGATTAAAAAATATATAAATAATCACACTTATCACACTTTAATTAGAAAGTGTGATTAAAAAATATATAAATAATCACACTTATCACACTTTAATTAGAAAGTGTGATTAAAAAATATATAAATAATCACACTTATCACACTTTAATTAGAAAGTGTGATTAAAAAATATATAAATAATCACACTTATCACACTTTAATTAGAAAGTGTGATTAAAAAATATATAAATAATCACACTTTAATTAGAATGTGTGATTAAAAAATATATATATAATCACACTTATTTAAAAAGTGTGATTAAAAAGTAGTAGTATATATATAATCACACTTTAATTAGAATGTGTGATTAAAAAAAATATATATAATTACACTTATTTAAAAAGTGTGATTAAAAAGTAGTAGTATATATATAATCACACTTTAATTAGAATGTGTGATTAAAAAAAATATATATAATTACACTTATTTAAAAAGTGTGATTAAAAAGTAGTAGTATATATATAATCACACTTTAATTAGAATGTGTGATTAAAAAAAATATATATAATTACACTTATTTAAAAAGTGTGATTAAAAAGTAGTAGTATATATATAATCACACTTTAATTAGAATGTGTGATTAAAAAAAATATATATAATTACACTTATTTAAAAAGTGTGATTAAAAAGTAGTAGTATATATATAATCACACTTTAATTAGAATGTGTGATTAAAAAAAATATATATAATTACACTTATTTAAAAAGTGTGATTAAAAAGTAGTAGTATATATATAATCACACTTTAATTAGAATGTGTGATTAAAAAAAATATATATAATTACACTTATTTAAAAAGTGTGATTAAAAAGTAGTAGTATATATATAATCACACTTTAATTAGAATGTGTGATTAAAAAAAATATATATAATTACACTTATTTAAAAAGTGTGATTAAAAAGTAGTAGTATATATATAATCACACTTTAATTAGAATGTGTGATTAAAAAAAATATATATAATTACACTTATTTAAAAAGTGTGATTAAAAAGTAGTAGTATATATATAATCACACTTTAATTAGAATGTGTGATTAAAAAAAATATATATAATTACACTTATTTAAAAAGTGTGATTAAAAAGTAGTAGTATATATATAATCACACTTTAATTAGAATGTGTGATTAAAAAAAATATATATAATTACACTTATTTAAAAAGTGTGATTAAAAAGTAGTAGTATATATATAATCACACTTTAATTAGAATGTGTGATTAAAAAAAATATATATAATTACACTTATTTAAAAAGTGTGATTAAAAAGTAGTAGTGTATATATAATCACACTTTAATTAAAAAAATTTTAACCAATTATCAATTTGATTAATCATTCTCTGCAACCTCCCTCCATTCTTGATTATTTTGGACTAAAGACTTGTGAAAATTAAGATTTGTGGTTTCAAGTACAAGAAAGAAATTTTTCTCATGCTTAATGGTTTAATCTTCTTCGGGAGGTTCACTATCAAAGGCATTAAAAACTTTCTCTATACTAAAACACATCATTTATTTTTTAGTTTCTTTATCAATCAGTGTGTGTTTACTTTGTAGGCCATGATTTGTTTGGGCGGACTGGATTAGGTTGATAGCATGCCCTGACTATAGTCCTAGGACTATGAATCCTTTGGTTTGTATCCATCCTATGTTTGGATTGAGTTAGGATTATTAAGGAGGACTAATAGTCTGACTTGCTTAGTCTTTCAATTTATATCCACACCTAATCTCTGTGGGATTAAATAGTTTCATTCATACTCGTAGGATACCATATCCAGATAGATTGTTAATCCGTACGTGCAATTGTTTAACCAAACAGTGGGATTAATATTTTATTGCGGCTATTAGTCCAACCCCAAGTCTCATGTTCCACCCAAACAAACGAAGGGCCTTAAGGGATTAATTGACATTGGAAATCACTAAAAGAAAGTGTCATTATCACTTATTATCAAGTTTGGATTTCAAGTCATTATCACTCCTGTGTTTTTTTAAGTCATTATTATTTCTTTTGAGTTTAAACTAGTCCTTGTTTGCCGCATTCGTGATTTGACATTGGAAACCCCTTATCGCTGTAAATGTGTTTAACTCTTCTTTTGTAATTTCCCCGAAGAATTCACTACATACAAAAATAGTTAAGATCATACTTTGACAAAAAAAAAAAAAAAGATTTCATTTTTATTAGAGCTGTGATAAAAAAAAATTAATTGATATTTTAATCACACTTAATTTGATTGAGTGTGATATATTTATTTTTTATTGTCACTTTTTCAATTAAGTATATAATATTTAATCACACCTTCTAATTAAAGTGTGATTATATGTACACTATTACTTTTAATCACACTCTTTTAAACAAGTGTGAATTAATAATTATATATTTTTTAATTCCACACATTCTAATTAAAGTGTGATACTTTATATATTTTTTAATCACAACCTTCTAATTAAAGTTGTGATTTATATATAATACTATTTTTTTATCACACTTTTTAACAAGTGTGATTATATATATATTTTTTAATCACACATTCTATAAGTGTGATTATATATACTACTACTTTTAATCACACTTTTTAATAAGTGTAATTATATATAATATTTTTTAATCACACATTCTAATTAAGTGTGATTTATATACAGCTACTACTTTTAATCACACTTTTAAATAGTGTGGTTATATATATATTTTTATCACACTATTCTAATTAAAGTGTGATTATTTATATAATTTTTTAATCACACATTTCTAATTAAAGTGTGATTATATATTACACTATTACTTAATAAGTGTGGATTATTTATATATTTTTTAATACTACTTTTCTAATAAAATTTTATTATATATATTACTACTTTTTATCACACTTCCTAATAGGTGTGATTTGTATAATATTTCAAATTAATTTTTATATAAATATTACAATTTCCAATTTTTAATCCACTTAATTCTGATTGAGTGTGATAATATTTATTTTTTATCATGCATTTATCTAATTAAGTGCGATTATATATATATATATATAATGGGTAAATTACACTGACATCCCCAAGGTTTATGTTTATTACAGTTCCCCTTTCACGTTTTGGAAAATTACAATCTCCCTCCCTGAGGTTTAATGTTTCATTACAGATTCCTCTTAGCAATTTTAATTTTTTTTTAAATACTAATTTTGCCCTTACTGGGTAAATTACATTGACACCTCTTACCTTTTAGAAATTTACAATCCCCTCCCTAGGTTAAAGGTAGCAATTACCAATGTGTCCCCTTGGTTAGTATTAGTTGGAAAAAAAATTCATGAAAAAAAATTATTTTGGAAAAAAAATTGTTAGTAAATTTTTTAAATTTCTGTTTAAAACCAACATAAACTTATTTTTTGAATTTATACGTTTTTCCAAATTTACCAAACTGAGGACAATCATTATAAAGATCAAATAAAGTGATATCAAGATAAAATTTTTTATGAAAGTTTTTAAAATTTTGTTTAATATAAATTGAAAACTGAAAAAATGGTTACAAAAGTAGATGTAATAAAAATTAACAAATAATTAAATAAGTTTACCAACATAAGAATGACTTAATAAAAGATTCTTAGTTATGTATGGTTTGATTATTGAAAAAAAATTTAAAAATTAAAAATTAATTGGCTAAATAAAAAATAAAAAATAATTATTCATTTTTATTATAATTTTTACTTTCAAGTGGTTACAAAAGTAATTTTTTACAAATTAAATTAAACAAACCATACGTATGTAGATAACTTGCCAAAAGTTAAAATGATAATTATTTTGGGGGATGCACCATAAATCCCCAAATTAATAATCTATACACTGTTTAGTCCAAAAGTTTTCTTATAGACTGAAAGGTCCCAATTACAATGTTTCAACATCAGATTAAGTTTCGAACATTGTTTTCAAACATATGTTCATTCAGATTTCAATAATGTTGAAATTTATAGGATGAATGTTTCAAACATTAGATTTCACACATCTAATGTTTCATCAATTTCAATAAATTTTGAAAATTATAGAATTAATATCAGATTCATTACATCAATGAACATCATTGATGATATATAAATGAGACTAAATGGAGTATAAGAAAACTTTTAGGACTAAATGGCTTCACTTTTCGAAACTAGGATTTTATGGGGTAAATTTTCCCAATTATTTTTTACCCTTAAATGATAATTTATTTTTAGTTTTTATTTCTTACCATATTAAATTTTTAATTTTTAATTTTTTTTTTCTTAAAATTCAAACCATATATGCCTTAAGAATCTTTGATAAGTTCATTTTCTACGTTGGTAACTTATTTAATTATGTTTTAATTTTTACAACATTTTTACCATCTAAAGCCTATTTGCTAAGTGCCACGTTTTCAGTTTTCTGTTTATATTACAAAAATTTAAAAAACTCAAATAAAAATGTGTTTGGTAAATTTTGATTTATAAATCAGTGGTCCAGTTTATAAAATTTTGGCAAAAAATGTAAACTCAAAAATGTGTTTTCGTTTTTGAGTTTTTAGTTTTTTTTTTTTTTACCACCCAATACTAGTCACCACTCGTTTACCATTTTCCACCACCGTCTTCCGCCACTACCACCCAACAACCATCCCCCTCACCACCTGCCACTGCACTCACCACCACCTGCACACCATCCACCACTCGCCACCAACACCCACCTGCTACCTACTCGCCACCACGACACTTGCCATCTCTACCCGTCACCCGCCACTACCATCACCGCCCGCCACCTTACCGTTTACCACCGCTCAGCACCCATCTACCACCACCATCCACCACCCGCACCACCACAACCACAGCCACTACACCCACCGCCACCACCACCCACCACACCACATTACCCCACCCGCCACCCACCTACCACCAATTCCCCACCACACCCACACCACCAACCCACTCGCTACCACCTGGCCACCTTCCCCACCTACAACCACCACCAGCCCGTTCACCTTCTACCACCATCCGCCACCGGTTACCCACCCACCCCCACCCCACACACCTGTCACCACCACCACCACCTGCCACCCAAACCACCACCCCCACTCGATACACCCGCCACCACCACCTACTCGTAACCCCGCCACCACCCATCGCTACCAACCGCCTACCGCATCCACCTACACCACCACACCACCACCATCACCCACCATCCACCACCACCACCGCTGCACCGCCCACACCACCCGCATCCCCACCCACTGCCCCATCGCCCACTATCGCCACCACCACCCACTAGCGTACCACCCACCATTCGTCACCATCACCCACCCACCCACCACCACACTCGCCGCACCACCCACCAACTACCCGCCACCCAACCCTGCCACCCATTACCCACACCCGCACCACCACCACCACCACCACCCACTCGCTACCACCCACCACTCGTTACCATCCCACCCACCCACCACCACCACCACCCACTCGCCACCACCCACCACCACCCGCTACCCACCACCCACCGTCACCACTTTTCTACCACCATTTTCTGCCGTCACTTGTCATTTCTCACTCTTTTTTATATTTTTAAATTTTTTTTAAAACATTTTGTCAATTACCAAACGCGTTTGTAGTTTATGTTGTTTTTAAAAATAAACAAAAACCAGATTATAAAATTTTTGTAAATATTAAACTGAAAACGTAAACGGTACCAAACAGACCCTAACCATTTCATTTTCAGTTTTCAATTTATATTTACAAAAATTTAAAAAACTGTTATAAAAACTTGTTTGATAATTTTTTTGGTTTATAAATGGTTGTCTCAGTTTTGTAAATGTGAGAAAAAAATGTAAATTCAAAAATAAGTTTACGTTGGTTTTTATAATAGAAATTTAAAAATTTTACTAGCAAAATTTTTTTTTTAAATAATTTTTTTGGATAATTACACTAACACCCCCTGAGTGTTTATGTTTATTACAGTTCCCCCTCATCTTTTGGAAATTACATTTCCCCCTAAGGTTTAAAGTTTCATCACAGATTTTCCCCTTTAGCAATTTAATTTTTTTAAATACTTAATTTTGCCCTCAGTGGGTAAAATACATTGACACCCCTCGCATTTTAGAAATTACAATCTCCCTCCCTAAGGTTTAAAGTTGCCATTACAATGATCCCCTTGGTTAGTATCAGTTTGAAAAAAAACTTAATTGAAAAAATTTAATTGAAAAAAAAATTTGTTAGTAAAATTTTTTAATTCTGTTTAAAAACCAACATAAACTCATTTTTTGAATTTTTGCTTTTTTTTTCAAATTTACAAACTGAGACAATCATTTATAAATCAAAAAAGTATCGAACAGTTTTTATAACAGTTTTTAAAATTTTGTAAAAATATAATTGAAAACTGAAAATGATGGTAAAATGTCGTAAAATTAACAATAATTAAATAAGTTACCAACATAAGAAATGACTTATTAAAAGATTTTAGGTTATGTATGTTTTGATTATTAGAAAAAAAATTTAAAAATTTAAAATTAAATTAATTAAAAAATAAAAAATAATTATCACTTTTATATAATTTTTATCTTTCGAATGGTTAAAAATAATGTTTTTAAATTTAATTGAACAGTATATAATAAAAAAAATAAAAAATAGCGCCAAAATAAAATGTTGTAGCGCGATCACCAAAAATATTAAGAAAAAAAAAAAAAAGGTTCTTGCTATTCAAGCAAATAAAGAGGGAGAAGATAAAGGGTTAGAAAGGGAGACTAATTGGGGCGCGGTGAGACTTCGACCTAGAACGGTAGCTATCTCTTCGGCAGCAAGACTGGTTCGGCGCCAGGCAGCGATCAACATTCGAAAGGGAAGGGTTTTTCTTATTCTCTTCTCTTTGCTTTGATCTAGGT
>NW_021031853.1:53326-206313 GCF_004153795.1 Camellia sinensis
GAAATCTTAGATCAAAACTAGAGATGTTTTTGTGCTTATTGTATAACATAAAAAAGTTCTGTTTTTAGGCCCTCTTTATTGTTTATTAATAGTGTTTTGTTGTTTGAGGGTGGTTGACCCCCCTTAGGCCTTGAAAGGTCTCATTTTGAGCCATTTTGTGCTAGCTCCGGGCTTTTGGTGTTGGGGTCTCTTCACCATTGAAATCTTGAGGGATTTCAGTGGTGAAGATGATGCCTTGAAGTCCCAAGAAGGAGAGGGCCACCCCCTCTCCTTGTTGTCCTTGAAAAGGGCATGTTTTGGCCTCTTGAGAGAGCATTATGCTTGAGTGTGTGTTGAGCATGTTTAGGCTGTTTTTCATGCTTATATATCTATAATATAACATGATTTTAAGTTGGTTTTGGTACTCCATGCATGCTTAGCATAGTTGCCTTGTAATGCCTTGTTTATGCCTTAATGTGCCTTAGGTTGTTAGCCTTTGTGGGAGCATGTTTTAGGCTTAGTCTTGTGAAGATTATGTGCTTATTTTGCCATGTTCTAGGTCTGTCCTAAGTTGCTTGGGTCAAACTTGGCATGCGTCATATAGCCTCTTTGTATTTGGGCTTGTTGGCCTTGAGCATATGAATGTATAGCATGGCATCTTTGCATTGTTTTGGTGATTTGGGACCACCCTACATGTTATTTCAGTCCCATTTCCATGCTTGTTTGATTGCCTTGCATGCCTCTTTAATGCTTTGGAAGCTTGTGTAACAATGCTCTATGTTTTGGTGTTTGTGCATGCTTTTGTTTTGGGTCATTTAGATGCCATCTAAGTGGTCCTTAGGTCTTGTATTAATGCCCTAAAACTCTGTTTTTATTCATTTAGTCCATGCCATGTTTGGTCTTACTAAGTGTAGTTCAATGCCCCATTGGTTTGCTTTGAACACTTGGGCTATTTGTTGCATATTTGGCTTGATATATTGCTTGGTTTGGCACCATGTTTTAGCATGATTTCAATGCTTATGTTGCATGTTAATTAGCCCATGATTCTCCCTTTCAAATGTGTTTGAGGGTTGTTCAATTTGTGCCTAAGGTTTGGACCACGACATGTGTAAGGTTTGGACCATAACATGTGTATGTGTGCATGTGTGTTTAGCATTCATTTTGGGCATTAATGGCTACTGTTTTGGGCCTATTTAGAGCTGCCTAATTCATAATTAAGACCATCTTTGCATTCATTTGCATTTCCATATGTATGCTTATATGCTTGCATAAGTTAGTTGCCATGCCATGTTGCATCCTTAGCTTGTATGCTTAGGTTGCATTGCATTTTGCATGCATTCCTTGTCCCTTGATTTGGTGATAGGGATTAGGACTTTGGTTTGATTTGGTTTGCATGCATTTGAAATCAAAGTTGCATACTTGGTTCTTTGGGCCATCATGCATGGAAATGCGTGATTGGTGGTCCGAGAATCGAGGCACATCCTCCTTTGAGTCAATAACATGATAAGGAATGTGATAGGTGCATAAATTGCTTGAATTGCATTGCCATGCAAGATTTTGCCCTCTGCTGCTGTGAGTTGCTGGTTCTGCAGGAATTTATTGCCGGCCGGCAGTATTTAGTGCCGACCGGCAGTCAATATATGGCCGGTGGATCTATTTTGTGCCGGTGACTAAATGCTACTGCCGGTGGAAATTCTGCTCAGCCGATGATATCCCCCAGTGTCCTGAGGGGCATCCCTGAGACTTTGGCAGTTTTCACAGGAGTAGAGCAGGGAAAACAGAGGCAAACCATGCATGACAGTGCGATTCCGAGCCAGTCTCGAGCATGTGCTGCATCTGGCCCTCGCCCCGAGGCGGTTTACTGTTTTTTTAATTAATTTATTTAATTCGTTAATTAAATTAATTTGTAATATTAATTAGCTTGCGTAGTTAATTAATCTGTAATATTTATTCGATCCCTCCGAGTGAGGGTAAAGATGTAATAAGTGTGCGTGAGTGTGTGTATGTCTTCCAACCTCACGTCTTTCTTCCCTTTTATTTACCTGCTTATGATGGTAGATTAGGGCACGTTTAATTTAGCATACCTTATGTTATGCATGCGTGCATTCATGCATTTGTACTACATTGAGTCTCCATTTACCTTCTGTAGTTGTTCTTCAAGCTAAATAACATGCGAATTTTGCGAAGTACCTAAAGACACAAGCTGGTGCCTAAAGGCACCCATCAAGATGAGTCGCCTTGTGTTGGAACACTTGGAGGGTGGTTTGTTTTCTTTTGTTAAAGTGTCTATTTTTGTTTTACATTTCATCTTTTTTTGGTATTTTCAGTTAGGTTCAGAAATTTTGCTTTGTTCAACAATCATTCTTTGATATGTGATCACTTTGTATGAATTCAATTTGTTATTAGGGAAATAGTTTACTCTATTCTAGTTTAGCTTATTGATTATATGCAATACCTAACAGTTTTTAATGTTATTTGATTCCTTATCTTACTACCCTTGTGTTTTCAAGATTTTGAACTTCTTTTTTTTTAGTGCTTGATTAAAGTTTTTTTATTAGAGATTTGTGGACGGAAAGAAAAAAGAAAGGAAAAAGTCGGGGAGGGGGGGAACTTTTATTTCACACTTTTTCTATATATTTTTCTTTCGTTTCATAAATTTTTTGGATGGATACAAATTTCAAATCAAGCAATTTGAGGTTACTTCGGCTCTGGGCATAGGCTATTGCGTGAAGCACGTTGCCACGCAACTAGTAGATAGATAGATAGATAGATAGATAGATGGTTGTCCTTTTGACTTTCCAAACCCTCATTTTCTTTCGTTTCATAAATTTTTTGGATGGATACAAATTTCAAATCAAGCAATTTGAGGTTACTTCGGCTCTGGGCATAGGCTATTGCGTGAAGCACGTTGCCACGCAACTAGTAGATAGATAGATAGATAGATAGATAGATGGTTGTCCTTTTGACTTTCCAAACCCTCATTTTCTTTCGTTTCATAAATTTTTTGGATGGATACAAATTTCAAATCAAGCAATTTGAGGTTACTTCGGCTCTGGGCATAGGCTATTGCGTGAAGCACGTTGCCACGCAACTAGTAGATAGATAGATAGATAGATAGATAGATGGTTGGGTTTTGATGTTATTTTGGGTATGGACTGGCTATCGTCACACCGGGCTGTTATTGATTGCTACCGCCAGAGGGTCACAGTATGTACCTTGAGCGGGAAGTGTTTCCATTTCTTGGGGGATCGGGTTAGTAATGTGTTACCACCGGTGTATGATCCGCGGGGGCGGAATAAGCTTAGTGGTCTACTTGCTAGCTTTATGAGTGGTGAGTGTGATGAGACCCTGATTGTATTGCCGAGGGTGGTTTGCGAGTATTCGGATGTTTTTTCCGAGGATCTCGTTAGTTTGCCACCTCACCGAGAGATAGAGTTCTCTATTGATTTAGTGCCCGGCAGAGCGCCGATTTCTATGGCACCTTATCGTTTTGCCCCAGCCGAGTTGAGTGAGTTGAAGATTTAGCTCCAGGAATTGCTAGATAAGGGTTTGGTTCGCCCTAGTGTTTCGCCGTGGGGAGCACCAGCCCTCTTTGCTAAAAAGAAAGATGGTGCCTTGAGACTTTGTATAGACTACCGGAAATTGAATTGGGCTACGGTCAAGAACAAGTACCCTATGCCCCGTATAGATGATCTGTTTGACTAGTTGAAGGGTTCCCGTTGTTTCTCTAAGATAGACTTGAGATCGGGTTACCACCAGTTGAGGGTCAGTGAGGAGGATATTCCGAAGACGGCATTCTGTACGCGGTATGGCCATTATGAGTTTCTGGTGATGCCATTCGGGCTTACCAATGCACCGACAGTCTTTATGGACTTGATGAACCGGATCTTCCGGGAATTCTTGGATAGATTTGTAGTTGTTTTCGTGGACGACATTCTTATCTATTCGCCTTCTGAGGAGGAGCACGAGGAACACTTGAGAGTGGTGCTTGAGTTGCTTAGAGCCCATAGGCTGTATGCCAAGTTTGGGAAGTGTGAGTTCTGGCTAGGAGAGGTCAAATTCTTAGGCCATGTGGTATCTGGAGAAGGGGTGTCTGTTGATACATCCAAGGTGGAGACAGTGCAAGATTAGGCACAGCCTAATAGTGTGTTTGAGATCCGCAGTTTTCTGGGATTAGCTGGGTATTACCGTCGGCTTGTGAAAGATTTCTCCAGGCCAGCTTCGCCGTTGACCAGATTGACGCGAAAAGGGGTCAAGTTTGTGTGGAGTGAGACTTGCGAAAAGTCATTCCAAGAGTTAAAGGTTAGATTGACCACCGCTCCGGTTTTGATTATTCCGAAGAGAGGGTTGGGTTACGTGGTTTATTGTGATGCCTCACGAGAGGGTTTGGGTTGTGTGTTGATGCAAGAGAGGAAAGTGGTAGCTTATGGCTCACGTCAGTTGAAAATACACGAGAAGAATTACCCTACACATGACCTAGACCTAGCAGCAGTGATCTTTGCCTTGAAGATGTGGAGGCACTACCTTTATGGTGAGAGGTTCGAGGTGTTCTCGAATCACAAGAGTTTGAAGTATCTGTTTACACAGAGAGACTTGAATTTGAGGCAGAAGAGATGGATAGGTGTAGACACCCCATTTTTGACCGTCCTCAAGACTTGGACGTCACCGTTTGAACACTCGGTGATCATCCATGTTTGTGTTCGTTTGGAGTTCCCGGAAGTCTCGGCTCGCGCGCCTTGCTTCAGGATCCCCGAACTCGACCGTTTAGTGTCTGGTTTTGCA
Organism: Camellia sinensis; assembly: GCF_004153795.1. Classification (NCBI taxonomy): domain Eukaryota; kingdom Viridiplantae; phylum Streptophyta; class Magnoliopsida; order Ericales; family Theaceae; genus Camellia; species Camellia sinensis. Next base: position 58,088 of record NW_021031853.1, read on the forward strand.
CCAAACACTTGTGTTTTGCCTTGGAAGGGCAGGGTAGGGCTTGTAGACCATCCCCACCCACCACCGGCATTGGCTAGAGGCCACCGGCTGGTTTTTTCTGCCACCGGCAATGTAATTTGCCGGCCGGCACTATTTGTTGCCGGTCAGCACTATTTTGTGCCGGTCGGCACTCCTTATGGCCAAGATGGCATTTTTGGCCGGCCAATTGCTGTTCATCTGCTTTTGCAGATATTTTTAGACAGCTGTCTTGCTTTTGCTCCCCTAGATAAAACAAAAGGGGGACTTAGCCCAATGTACTAATAAACAAGTACTTGTTCTTATACCACCGGCCGATTGCTGTTCATCTGCTTTTGCAGATATTTTTAGACAGCTGTCTTGCTTTTGTTCTCCTCCATACACGTGTATGGAGGGATCTCCCTCTTGTAAAGCTTGTCTTGTAAGCTTTACAAGAGATATAGAGAGAGGCTCTCTCTAAAAACAAGAGGAGAGGACTTAGGTTAGAGAGAGAGATTTTTTGGGAGCAAAAGACAGCCATTGTTGAGCTCTTGTTCTAGGGTTTGGGTGAGATACACTTTCTATCTCTATTTCCCTCTCATTTTGTTCACTAAGTGTTTTGTGTCTCACTATTGCACACAAACACCTAGTGTTTCACCTTCCTCTTGGAGCTGAGGTTCTAAAGGGTTTGTTTTGAGATTTTGGTGTTGGATTCAAGCCAAAGGAGGTCATTGGAGCACCATTTACAAGGGTGAGAACCTAGTCTCATTTTTCCCCATTTTTGCATTGATTTTCTACTTGTCTTAGAGCTGTTTTTGTGCTTATTGTATAACATAAAAAAGTTCTGTTTTTAGGCCCTCTTTATTTTTTATTAAGAGTGTTTTGTTGTTTGAGGGTAGTTGACCACCCTTAGGCCTTGAAAGGCCCCATTTTGAGCCATTTTGTGTTAGCTCCGGGATTTTGGTGTTGGGGTCTCTTCACCACTGAAATCTTGAGGGATTTCAGTGGTGAAGATGATGCCTTGAAGTCCCAAGAAGGAGAGGGCCACCCCCTCTCCTTGTTGTCCTTGAAAAGGACATATTTTGGCCTCTTAAGGAAGCCTATGCTTCAGTGTGTGTTGAGCATGTTTGGTTTGTTTTTCATGCTTATATATCCATAATATAACATGATTTTAAGTTGATTTTGGAACTCCATGCATGCTTAGCATAGTTGCCATGTAATGCCTTATTTATGCCTTAACATGTTTTAGGTTGTTAGCCTTTGTTGGAGCATGTTTTAGGCTTGCATTTGTGAAGACTTTGTGCTTATCTTGACATGTTTTAGGTCTGTCCCTAAGTGTTTGGGTTGATTTTGGCATGCTTGATATAGCTCCCTTGTATTTGGGCTTGTTGGCCTTGAGTATGTGCATGTGTAGCATGACATCTTTGCATTATTTTGATGATTTGGGATCATCCTACATGCCATTTCAGTCCCATTTCCATGCTTGTTGGATTGCCTTGCATGTCTCCTTAATGCCTCATTAGCTCGTGTAGCAATGCTCCATGTTTCGGTGCTTATTCATGCTTTTGTTTTGAGTCATTTGAATGCCATTTAAGTGATCCTTGAGGTTTGTTTTAGCATGATTTCAGAGCTTATGTTGCATGCTTTTAGTCCATAAATGTCTCTTTCAAGTGCGCTTGAATGTTGCTTACTTTGTGCCTAAGTGTTGGGCCTTAACATGTGTATGTGTGCATGTATGTTTAGCCTTCGTTTTTGGGCATTATGGTCACTGTTTCGGGCCTTATTAGAGCTGCCTAATTCATGCATAAGTCCATCTTTGCATTCATTTGCATGCCCTTATGTTTGCTTGTATGCTTGCATAAGCTTGTCACCATGTCATGTTGCACCCTTAGTTTGTATGCTTAGGTTGCATCGCATCTTGCATGCATTCCTTGTCCCTTGACTTGGGTGATAGGGATTGGGAGTTTTGTTTGATTGGTTTGCATACATTTGAAATCAAAGTTGCATACTTGGTTCTTTGGGCCATCATGCATGGAAATGCGTGATTGGTGGTCCGAGAATCGAGGCACATGCCCCTTTGAGTCATTATCATGATAAGGGACATGGTTGGTGCATATATGCCTTGAATTGTGCTGCCATGCTTTGCCTTGCCCTCTGTTGCTGTGAATTGCAGGTTCTGCAGGAGTACTCTGCCGACCGGCAGTGTAATGTGCCAACCGGCAACAATTTCTCTGCCGACAGCTTTAATTTTGTGCCGATGGCCATATCACTCTGCCGGTGGAAATTTCATTCAGCCGGTGGTACTCCCCAGTGTCCAGGGATGCAACCCTGAGGTTTTGACAGCCTCCAGAGGAGTGAAAGAAGGAAAACAGAGGCAGCCTATGCATGGCGGCGCGTTTCCCGAGGCGGTTTATCTTTTTTTTAGCTTAATTTAATTTGTTAATTAAATTAGTTAATTTGTAATATTAATTAGCTTGCGTAGTTAATTAATTTGTAATATTTATTCGGTCCCTCCGAGTGAGGGTAAAAATGTAATAAGTGTGCGTGGGTGGTGTGTATGTCTTCCAATCCCCACTTCTTTCTTCCCTTTTACTTACCTGCTTTGATGGTTAGTATTAGGGCACGTTTAATTTAGCATACCTTATGCTACACATGTGTGCATCCATGCATTTGTATTACATGCATTAGGCTCGGTACATCACGCTAACTGCATTCGTACTTCAAATCAAAAATTGAATATGTGATAATTGTGCATTTTCACATGACATGTTTTGGATAGCCGAGCCTATTCTAGCAATATTTTGTATGCGATGCATTAGACACTCAACATGGACTTGGATCATGCATGTTTGCTAACAAGTTCTTTGTTTTGGCACGGAGTACGATGTAAGTATTTCCGCTTTAGCATATCGCATGAGTGTGAATGTTGCCATGACAGCATGCTTAACATGTGGCTAGTTGCTTATGTGTTATAAACTGCTTGAATGCCTGTGGGTGGAGGTTGGATTGTTTGAGTTGGAAAAACTCATTGAAATCCGTGTTTTAGCCTACTTGCGAGTAGCGAATTTCAAAGCATTTTTAAAAACAAAAGGATATGCAATGTTTATTCCCAAATTAGGCAATCTAGTCTATACTTGTTTGTTGCGCGCATAACATAGTAATTCTAGGCTAATAAAAGGAATAAGAACACATAACGTTTTCAAAATCGGATATCATGGTTAGTGGACCGGGCGAAAGGGGGTGCTCATAGCCGACCTTCCCCGATCGTACCCAAGCTCCCGAGCCGAGACAACTCCGGTGATGACGGACATGTGGCCTTCGGCACCGAGTCAGGGTTTCCTAAATTTCCCCATTTTAAAAATATTTAGGTGGCGACTCTGTATCTGGCAAAGCAGTCCATGTTTGGCACTTCTTTCAAAAATCTGTTTTCTCAAAACGATTTGCCGGATTTGGACTCTTTGGTTCAGATTAAGAACCGTGACACAAATCGAGTCCGAACTGTAGCATGAGGCCCATGCGGGCGCGTCTACAATAGGGTTCATTGAGGACTATGATTTTGAGTTGCACTATCACCCGGGAAAGGCCAATGTTGTGGTCGATGCCCTTAGTAGGAAATCCATTAGTAATGTGGCTTGTATAGCCATCCGGGAATGGGAGATGTTGGGTGCACTTGGCGAGTTTGATTTGCTTCTGGGCGAATCTGTGGAGGCTGTGGCCTTGTTTTCTGTTGTTGCGCAACCTACACTTGTGACCCGAGTATTAGAAGCACAGGGAGGTGACCTTGAGATAGAAGCCCTCTGGGAGAACATCTCAGACGGGAAGGTTGAGAAAGGTTTGACGGTGTATCCCGACCAGAGTGTGAGATACCAAGACCGTTTGTTTGTGCCGGAGTCTTGCCGAGAGGAAGTACTCTGAGAGTTCCATCATTCACGCCTTGCGGTGCATCCGGGAGGCACTAAAATGTATTGGGATTTGGGTCGCCAGTTTTGGTGGCGGGGTATGAAGAGAGATGTGGCTGTTTTCGTATCGAAGTGCCTTACTTGCCAGCAAGTGAAGGCCGAGCATCAGAGGCCTGCGGGTTTGTTGCAACCCTTGCCTATTGCCGAGTGGAAGTGAAAGCATGTCACTATGGACTTCGTTATAGGTCTTCCGAAGACTCAGCGGGGTAGTGATGCCATTTGGGTGGTTGTAGACCGGTTGACTAAGTTGGCGCACTTCATTCCTATGTGCGTAAGAAATTTGGTAGATCATCTCACCGACTTGTATATTCGGGACATAGTTTACACAGGGTCCCAGTGACGATCATCTCAGATAGAGATCCTCGTTTTACTGCTAGGTTGTGGCAGGGTTTGCAGAGTGCCTTGGGCACTAAGTTGACCTTTAGTACGGCTTACCATCCTCAGACTGACGGGCAGTCCGAGCGTACTATTCAGATCCTCGAGGATATGCTTCGAGGTTGTGTCTTTGACTTTAGTGGGACGTGGGAGAGGCACTTGCCCTTGGTGGAGTTTGCCTACAACAACAGTTTTCAGTCTAGCGTCGGAATGGCACCATTTTGAGGCCTTGTATGGCCGACCGTGTAGGTCTCCAGTTTGTTGGGCCGAGGTGGGTGGTGCACCTTTGTTGGGTCCGGAGTTGGTGAGGGAAACGACGGAGAAAGTTGAACTTATCCGTAGAAGGCTTGTTACAGCCCAGATTCGTCAGAAATCTTATGCTGACCGTAGGAGGCGACCTTTGGTATTCGAGATGGGTGATCATGTCTTTCTGAAGATATCACCTAGGCGGGGATTGATGAGGTTTGGGAAGAGTGGGAAGTTGTCCCCTCGGTTTATTGGCCCTTTTGAGATCCTTGAGAGGATTGGCGAGGTTGCCTATCGTTTAGCTTTGCCGCCGCAGTTGTCTGGAGTTCATGACGTGTTTCATGTGAGTATGCTTCAGAAATATGAGCCGGATCCATCCCATGTGTTGGATTGGACTGACTTAGATGTTGATGAGGATGCCTCGTATGAGGAGAGACCGGTTCGGGTCTTGGATAGGAGGGATCAAGTCTTGTGAGGCAAGACCATTCCCTTGGTAAAGGTTTTGTGGAAACATCACGGAGTGGGGGAAGCCACTTGGGAACGTGAGGCGGATGTCCGTGAAAATTATCCAGACTTGTTTGTTGATGTATAATTATGTATTGAAATTTTGTAATATTGTTGAGCCTTAAGGGCATTGTATATGTCTTAAGTTGCAAAACATAATAATGTTTTGGTCTATGGAAATGTTGTAGAACTTGCCTTAAAACTGGAGGTTTGTTTTAACATCTCGTACGTATTAAATGTATTGTGGAAATGCAAGCATGATGTTAATGTTGCATGTATTAAGGAATCGTGGAAAATGAATTGAAATTGGTAAATTTCAGAGGAATGCATGTTGATAATGCAGGTTGGTATATGTATAATGTGTTTTGCCTCTTGAAAAGGGGATGAGATTGACGGGTAATGGGTCGGATTGTTTAATATTATGTTGTAATATTGTTGAGAATGGAGAAAACTTGTACTTAATTTCGGAGACGAAATTCTTTAGGGGGGGAGGTTATAGTGATCCCGGTTGTCCCTTACTGTTCAGTTGTATTCCGGACTCGGTTCCATGGTGTTGGTAGTTGTATCTATCTTGTTGTCGTCCTTTAATTCCATTTGTTTGAGTTTAAGGATGTGTTGGGCATGTTTCGAACAGGTGGGTTGAACCTTGGTCTAAAATCTTGTTGCCAGGTTTTTGGTCGTTTCGCTTGAGCGGGCGTTGTTGCGCTCGAGCGGATATTGCACACTCCCAGTATTTCGTGTCCCTGCAAAACTTCTGTAGGTGTGATTTTTACGCTCGAGCGGGTTTCTTTACACTTGAACGGTCGCGCTCGAGCGGGTACCCTGGTGCTCGAGTGGGCAGTACTTTTGATGTTAGTTTTGGGAGGGGGAAATCTACGCTCGAGCGGACTGGTTTTCGCGCTCGAGCGAATGTACTTTATTCTTCTGTCTTGGCGCTCGAGCGGGCCTTCTTGCGCTCGAGCGTACCTAGTTTTTTTGTTCTAGACGCTCGAGCGTTGTGTTCTCCGCTCGAGCGGGAATGTCGTATATCAGTTGGCAGCTGGGCATTTTAAAATCACTTTTTACATTCTCTCCCTCTCTCTCTTACTTTTTAAAAAGATATTTTGAGAGTTCCTCTTTCTAGAAACTCCCTTCTCTCTAGGGTTTGATCTAGTTAGAGTGTCTCCCTATCCTCCGGCCTTTGTAAAAAGTGTGTTGATCGTCGAGGGCTCCATTTTGATCCGTGGATCTTTGAGTTTGGAGCATTTTGGTTTTCTTCAACTTCCCCGTTTGAGCTCTAACTTCGAGGTAAGGATATCCTACTCCTTCTCATGAGTTTTGTCTTTGAATTTTAGCATTTTGATGAGTTGGGGGTTGTTGGGTAATTTTGAGAAAGTTTGGGCCTTTGTGTAATTTTACAAAAGTTGGGGTTTTGTTTATATAAACTTATATGCATGTTTGGCATAGAGAAACGAGATCAATATTGGATTATTGGTGAAAATGGAACCTTAGGGTTGTGATGTTAATTATGGGAAATACTCTAATTATATTGATAAATTAATTGGTATAATTAATTTGAAGAAAAGAGGAATTAAATTGAGAATGTTGGAATTGGACGTGTATGGGATTAAAGGGTGTAATTAGATTCGTTCATCGCTCACCTAGTTGAAATGTTGAATATATATCCATTTGGTGCATTTATTTTCAGTATAGAAATAACTGCTTTGGGCTATCGGTGGGGATAGTCTTGATTGTTGTAGACACTGCATGATGATTAGGCAAACTAAAACTAATCGATTGAGTATGCTATTGAATATAGTGATTGGAATAATACACTAATTCTATGTATTGATTGATTGTATATGATCTATGTTTATATACATGTGTTGTGTGGGAGGAGATAGGGAATGTACTCCACGGTTTAGGGGAAAATAGGGGATGGACCTCTAAACCGGATTTTGTGTGACATTGATACAGCGCTACAATGTGTATCAAGTGTTGATTATGGAAGTGTTTGAATTGATTTGATATAGCACTAAAATGTATATCGTTATCAATTGTGAAGTATAGAAGTGATTCTATGTTATGTTGATACAGCACCGGAATGTGTGTCTTTCGCAAAGTGTGGGAATGGTTTATGTGTTATTGATACAACATTAAAATGTGTATCCCTCATGAATTTCACAAGTGTTTTAAAGATGAGTCTAAGTCTCATTAAGTTATCTGGCTAGGTGTTGAGCCTTATTTTCAAACTCAAAGTTGGAAAAGACATGGGAAATGAAATGTAACATGGACTTATTGTCATGAAACCGAAATGTGATATTTGTGGATGTATCTGTGTTGGCCATCTATCAACTGCTAATCTTTTAGTCATTGTTCATAGCTGGTTTAGTGTATTTCTACTGGGCTGTGGCTCACCCTTTATGGGACACCATTTTCAGGTACAGGTAGCATGCCACCTCCAAGGACATAGCTTGGGAGGCAAGAGGCAGTCAGGCTTTTTTCGTTTTGTGATCTTTTAGATGTATTACATGTAAATTCAAGCCAAGGGCTTAATGTGCAGTTGAGTTAGTACTCCTGTTTTGTAACCAAGTGTTAACTTGGAAACTGTAAGCCCGTAGGGCATTTGTTTTTTTGTTGTTAACATGTAACACTCATTGTAAAGAGTTACTATGATGAACGGAAGAATATTTATCTTTTATACCAATGCATGTCTAAATTGATGGGTTTTAATGTTATTATTTTGAGGGCATTACAACTTGGTATCAGAGCTACCGGGTTCAAATACTTTGGGTACGTGGGAAGTGATTAGTATCACAATAGGTTTGTCTCGCTTGTTAGAGACTTAAGTGTAATGTAATGTGTTTATGTGATAACATGTTTATGTGACTATTTGGGTATGGGATTTAGTTTCTAGGATGTTGATTGGATCCTTGGGTTTCTGTGAGTCTTGTTGGAAAAGCACTTGATCAATGCTGTTTCTAACCGGAACTCTAGTAACGCCTCGGGACTATCATTATCTGGAAATGAAATTCGTAAGTGCTTATGTGTTTATGTGCTTACGTGGAGTGAATTACAGCTGTCCATATATTAGGACTCGAGTGTTTAGTTTTGGCACATTTGTGAATGTGCTAACGCTCTTCGTTACCTTTATTAGGATGTCAGGACGAGGACGTGGTAGACGTGGCAGACGTGGTAGGCAGGAGATGCCTTTACCGGATGATATTCCAGCACAACAGGAAGGGGTTGGCCAGGCCAATGTGGCCGAGCTAGCAGGTCAGGAGGCTATGGGCGCTTTAGCCCGAGGGATAGCCGATGCTTTGAGGGAATCTGTGGGTATTTTCCGAGCTGAGAATCCAGTTCAGGCCCAGGTTGTTGAGGCAGGGCCTTCCTTCTTGAAAAGGGAGTTCTTTCGTTCCAACCCGGGCGAATTTATTGGGGATCCGAAAGAGCCACTGAAGGCTGACGAGTGGTTAGAGCAAATGAGTTGGAGAAGTGGTTGAGGCGCGGCCTCAAGATGAGAGTTAGAGGTTCGATGATCTGAGATTATGGGCGCTTAGTTGATGCTGCAGCCCATATGGAGATCATGATGCAGGAAGATGAGGGACAGAGAGGCTCCAAAAGGAGCCAGGATGGTCAGGGTGATGGCAGGAGACAGAGGAATGCTAACCCTCAGCAGTCTCAGGGAGGTGTTGCTAGATTGACCTTTCCGGTGCCGAGTGCAGGCTCGGGGAGAGGTAATCAGGGAGATTTCACCTATTACAAGTGTGGTCAGTTGGGCCACAAGGCTTCAGTTTGCCCACAGAGGGGAGGAGGTCAGAGAGCTGCTTCATCTTCAGCTAGACTGCAGAGCCAGAGTCAGGGCACGGGTCAGCCCTTGTCTTGTTATCAGTGTGGTCAGCCTGGGCACCTGAAGAGGTTTTGCCCACAGTTGAGTGCCACTTCGAGCGCGTCTGGTTCTAGGCAGACGTAGGGTTTTCCGCCAGCTCAGTCTGTGCAGGCCTCGAGGGCCAATCATGGGGCTTCATCGTCCCAGTCTGTGCAGCAGTCGTATGCTCCGAGGGGTGAGCAGTTGGATTAGGGGCCTACTGGGCGCATGTATGCTGTTACCGCGCAGGATCTTGTGATTGCTCCACCAGTTGTGAGAGGTACCTTCTTGTTTTGCAACTCGTTGCTAGTGTATTGATTGATACGAGTGCATCTCATTCTTTTGTATCTGCAGCATTTGCATCTGTTTTGGAATTGGAGTTGGCACAGTTAGCATCTCTTATATGTGTAGTATCGCCTGTTGGTGGTGAGTTGATCTTGAAACAAGGTGTTAGAGGTTGTGATATAGAGGTCGCCGACCATAGGCTTCCTTTTCCTTTTGTTGTCATGCCCATGAAGGGTTTTGATGTTATTTTGGGTATGGACTGGCTATCGTCATACCGGGCTGTTATTGATTGCTACCGCCAGAGGGTCACAGTATGTACCTTGAGCGGGGAGTGTTTCCATTTCTTGGGGGATCGGGTTGGTAATGTGTTACCACCGGTGTATGATCCGCGGGGGCGGAATAAGCTTAGTGGTCTACTTGCTAGCTTTATGAGTGGTGAGTGTGATGAGACCCAGATTGTATTGCCGAGGGTGGTTTGCGAGTATTCGGATGTTTTTTCCGAGGATCTCGTTAGTTTGCCACCTTACTGAGAGATAGAGTTCTTTATTGATTTATTGCCCGGCACAACGCCGATTTCTATGGCACCTTATCGTTTTGCCCCAGCCGAGTTGAGTGAGTTGAAGATTCAGCTCTAGGAATTGCTTGATAAGGGTTTGGTTCGCCCTAGTGTTTCGCCGTGGGGAGCACCGGCCCTCTTTGCTAAAAAGAAAGATGGTGCCTTGAGACTTTGTATAGACTACCAGAAGTTGAATCGGGCTACAGTCAAGAATAAGTACCCTATGCCCCGTATAGATGATCTGTTTGACTAGTTGAAGGGTTCCCGTTGTTTCTCTAAGATAGACTTGAGATCGGGTTACCACCAGTTGAGGCTCAGGGAGGAGGATATTCCGAAGACGGCATTCCGTACGCGGTATGGCCATTATGAGTTTCTGGTGATGCCATTCGGGCTTACCAATGCACCGGCAGTCTTTATGGACTTGATGAATCGGATATGCCGGGAATTCTTGGATCGATTTGTAGTCGTTTTCGTGGACGACATTCTTATCTATTCGCCTTCTGAGAAGGAGCACGAGGAACACTTGAGAGTGGTGCTTGAGTTGCTTAGAGCCCATAGGCTGTATGCCAAGATTGGGAAGTGTGAGTTCTGGCTAGGAGAGGTCAAATTCTTAGGCCATGTGGTATCCGGGGAAGGGGTGTCTGTTGATACATCCAAGGTGGAGGCAGTGCAAGATTGGGCACAGCCTAAGAGTGTGTTTGAGATCCGCAGTTTTCTAGGATTAGCTGGGTATTACCGTCGGCTTGTGAAAGATTTCTCCAGGCCAGCTTCGCCGTTGACCAGATTGACGCGAAAAGGGGTTAAGTTTGTGTGGAGTGAGACTTGCGAAATGTCGTTCCAAGAGTTGAAGGTTAGATTGACCACCGCTCCGGTTTTGATTATTCCGAAGAGAGGGTTGGGTTACGCGGTTTATTGTGATGCCTCACGAGAGGGTTTGGGTTGTGTGTTGATGCAAGAGGGGAAAGTGGTAGCTTATGGCTCACGCCTGTTGAAAATACACGAGAAGAATTACCCTACACATGACCTAGAGCTAGCAGCAGTGATCTTTGCCTTGAAGATTTGGAGGCACTACCTTTATGGTTAGAGGTTCGAGGTGTTCTCAGATCACAAGAGTTTGAAGTATCTGTTTACACAGAGAGACTTGAATTTGAGGCAGAGGAGATGGATAGTGTTCATTGAGGACTATGATTTTGAGTTGCACTATCACCCGAGAAAGGCCAATGTTGTGGCCGATGCCCTTAGTAGGAAATCCATTAGTAATGTGGCTTGTATAGCCATCCGGGAATGGGAGATGTTGGGTGCACTTGGCGAGTTTGATTTGCTTCTGGGCGAATCTGTTGAGGCTGCGGCCTTGTTTTCTGTTGTTGCGCAACCTACACTTGTGACTCGAGTGCTAGAGGCACAGGGAGGTGACCTTGAGGTAGAAGCCCTCCGAGAGAAGATCTCCGGTGGGAAGGTTGAGAAGGGTTTGACGGTGTATCCCGACCAGAGTGTGAGATATGGAGACCGTTTGTTTGTGCCGGAGTCTTGCTGAGAGGAAGTACTCTGAGAGTTCCATCATTCACGCCTTGCGGTGCATCCGGGAGGCACTAAGATGTATCAGGATTTGGGTCGCCAGTTCTGGTGGCGGGATATGAAGAGAGATGTGGCTGTTTTCGTATCGAAGTTGCCTTACCTTTGCCACGCAAGTGAAGGCGAGCATCAAAGGCCAGGCGGTTTGTGTAACCTTGCTATTTTGCCGAGTGGAAGTGGAAGCATGTCACTATGGACTTCGTTGTAGGTCTTCCGAAGACCAGCGGGGTAGTGATGCCATTTGGGTGGTTGTAGACCGGTGGACTAAGCGTCGGCCCACTTCTTCCTATGTGTGTTGAGAGATTCAGGTAAGATTCATCCCCGACTTGTATATTTGGGACAATGAGATTACACGGTCGTCCGGTGACGATCGTCTAGATAGAGATCCTCGTTTTACTGCTAGGTTGTGGCAGAGTTTGCAGAGTGCCTTGGGCACTACGTTGACCTTTAGTACGGCTTATCATCCTCAGACTGACGGGCAGTCCGAGCGTACTATTCAGATCCTCGAGGATATGCTTCGGGGTTGTGTCCTGGACTTCAGTGGGACGTGGGAGAGGCACTTGCCCTTGGTGGAGTTTGCCTACAACAACAGTTTTCAGTCTAGCATCGGTATGGCACCGTTTGAGGCCTTGTATGGCCGACCGTGTAGGTCTCCAGTTTGTTGGGCCGAGGTGGGTGATGCACCTTTGTTGGGTCCGGAGTTGGTAAGGGAAACGGCGGAGAAAGTTGAACTTATCCGTAGGAGGCTTGTTACAACACAGAGTCGTCAGAAATCTTACGCTAACCGTAGGAGGCGACCTTTGGTATTCGAGATGGGTGATCATGTCTTTCTGAAGATATCACCTAGGCGGGGATTGATGAGGTTTGGGAAGAGTGGGAAGTTGTCCCCTCGGTTTATTGTCCCTTTTGAGATCCTTGAGAGGATTGGCGAGGTTGCCTATCGTTTAGCTTTGCCGCCGCAGTTGTCCGGAGTTCATGACGTGTTTCATGTGAGTATGCTTCAGAAATATGAGCCGGATCCATCCCATGTGTTGGATTGGACTGACTTAGAGGTTAATGAGGATGCCTCGTATGAGGAGAGACCGGTTCGGGTCTTGGATAGGAGGGATCAAGTCTTGCGAGGCAAGACCATTCCCTTGGTAAAGGTTTTGTGGAAACATCACGGAGTGGGGGAAGCCACTTGGGAACGTGAGGCGGATGTCCGTGAAAATTATCCAGACTTGTTTGTTGATGTATAATTATGTATTGAATTTTTGTAATATTGTTGAGCCTTAAGGGCATTGTATATGTCTTAAGTTGCAAAACATAATAATGTTTTGGTCTATGGAAATGTTGTAGAACTTGCCTTAAAACTGGAAGTTTGTTTTAACATCTCGTACGTGTTAAATGTATTGTGGAAATGCAAGCATGATGTTAATGTTGCATGTATTAAGGAATCGTGGAAAATGAATTGAAATTGGTAAATTTCAGAGGAATGCATATTGATAATGCAAGTTGGTATATGTATAATGTGTTTTGCCTCTTGAAAAGGGGATGAGATTGACGGGTAATGGGTCGAATTGTTTAATATTATGTTGTAATATTGTTGAGAATGGAGAAAACTTGTATTTAATTTCGGGGACGAAATTCTTTAAGGGGGGGAGGTTATAGTGATCCCAGTTGTCCCTTACTGTTCAGTTGTATTCCGGACTCGGTTCCGTGGAGTTGGTAGTTGTATCTATCTTGTTGTCGTCCTTTAATTCCATTTGTTTGAGTTTTAGGATGTGTTGGGCATGTTTCGAACAAGTGGGTTGAACCTTGGTCTAAAATCTTGTTGCCATGTTTTTGGTCATTTCGCTCGAGCGGGCGTGTTGTTGCGCTCGAGCGGATATTGCACACTCCCAGTATTTCGTGTCCCTGTAAAACTTCTACAGGTGTGATTTTTACGCTCGAACGGGTTTCTTTACGCTTGAGCGGTCGCGCTCGAGCGGGTACCCTGGCGCTCGAGCGGGTAGTACTTTTTTATGTACGTTCTGGGAGGGGGAAATCTACGCTCGAGCGGACTGGTTTTCGCACTCGAGCGAATGTACTTTATTCTTGTGTCTTGGTGCTCGAGCGGGCCTTGTTGCGCTCGAGCGTACCTAGTTTTTTTGTTCTTGACGCTCGAGCGTTGTGTTCTCCGCTCGAGCGGGAATGTCGTATATCAGTTGGCAACTAGGCATTTTAAAATCACTTTTTACATTCTCTGTCTCTCTCTCTCTTACTTTCTAAAAAGATATTTTGAGAGCTCCTCTCTCTAGAAACTCCCTTCTCTCTACGGTTTGATCTAGTTAGAGTGTCTCCCTATCCTCCGGCCTTTGTAAAAAGTGTGTTGATCGTCGAGGGCTCCATTTTGATCCGTGGATCTTTGAGTTTGGAGCATTTTGGTTTTCTTCGACTTCCCCGTTTGAGCTCTAACTTCGAGGTAGGGATATCCTACTCCTTCTCATGAGTTTTGTCTTTGAATTTTAGCATTTTGATGAGTTGGGGGTCGTTGGGTAATTTTGAGAAAGTTTGGGCCTTTGTGTAATTTTACAAAAGTTGGGGTTTTGTTTATATAAACTTATATGCATGTTTGGCATAGAGAAACGAGATCAATATTGGATTATTGGTGAAAATGGAACCTTAGGGTTGTGATGTTAATTATGGGAAATACTCTAATTACATTGATAAATTAATTGGTATAATTAATTTGATGAAAAGAGGAATTAAATTGAGAATGTTGGAATTGGACGTGTATGGGATTAAAGGGTGTAATTAGATTCGTTCATCGCTCACCTAGTTGAAATGTTGAATATATATCCATTTGGTGCATTTATTTTCAGTATAGAAATAACTGCTTTGCGCTATCGGTGGGGGATAGTCTTGATTGTTGTAGACACTGCATGATGATTAGGCAAACTAAAACTAATCGATTGAGTATTCTATTGAATATAGTGATTGGAATAATACATTAATTCTATGTATTGATTGATTGTATATGATCTATGTTTATATACATGTGTTGTGTGGGAGGAGATAGGGGATGTACTCCACGGTTTAGGGGAAGATAGGGGATGGACCTCGAAACCGGATTTTGTGTGACATTGATACAGCGCTACAATGTGTGTCAAGTGTTGATTATGGAAATGTTTGAATTGATTTGATATAGCACTAAAATGTATATCGTTATCAATTGTGAAGTACAGAAGTGATTCTTTGTTATGTTGATACAGCACCGAAATGTGTATCTTTCGCAAAGTGTAGGAATGGTTTATGTGTTATTGATACAACATTAAAATGTGTATCCCTCATGAATTTCGGAAGTGTTTTAAAGATGAGTCTAAGTCTCATTAAGTTATCTGGCTAGGTGTTGAGCCTTGTTTTCAAACTCAAAGTTGGAAAAGACATGGGAAATGAAATATAACATGGTCTTATTGTCTTGAAACCGAAATGTGATATTTGTAGATGTATTTGTGTTGGCCATCTATCAATTGCTAATCTTTTAGTCATTGTTCATAGCTGGTTTAGTGTATTTCTACTGGGCTGTAGCTCACCTTTTATGGGACACCATTTTCAGGTACAGGTAGCATGCCACCTCCAAGGACATAGCTTGGGAGGCAAGAGGCAGTCAGGCTTTTTTCGTTTTGTGATCTTTTGGATGTATTACATGTAAATTCAAGCCAAGGGCTTAATGTGTAGTTGAGTTAGTACTCCTGTTTTGTAACCAAGTGTTAACTTGGAAAGCTGTAAGCCCGTAGGGCATTTGTTTTTTTGTTGTTAACATGTAACACTCATTGTAAAAAGCTACTATGATGAACGGAAGAATATTTATCTTTTATGCCAATGCATGTCTAAATTGATGGGTTTTAATGTTATTATTTTGAGGGCGTCTGCCCGCTCGGGCGCATAAATCACTCCTCTAGTATTTTGCAGACGTGCAAAGTACTGAGTGTTTGCAAACTCCGCTCGAGCGCAAGAAGGCCCACTCGAGTGGAAGACCAAAATTCTAGGCAACACAAAGTTTGAAAACGAAGTTACCAAGCTCTTCCAAACGCACTCAAAATGCCCGAATAACAAATTTAAGGAGGAATAAAGAGTAAATGACAATGTACAACATTCGTAAACCACATGCCCGAGTCCATAATACAACAAGTGACGGGTCAAAACCAGGATCGCTATACTATTTCATAATTCAACAAGCAATAATCATGCCAATTTTAGAAATTTCAATTTTAAGTAAAGTCAACAAACAATTGAAGTAAAACTTAACGGTAAATTAGGTTGGAGAGAAATTTGGTAAAATAAAATCAGTCAGTTTGAGCTATCATAGATATATATATATATATATATTATTAAATTAGTGTTTTTTCGTGTAATAAAATACTTAAATATTGTCATATAAAAATATTATAATAGATTATAATCAAACATCACTTGAAACATATATAATTAAAGACTCGATGCATCACTTTTTTTTTTCCTTGAGAGTATGAAAAATATTTATATTTAAAAAAACAAAACAATATACACTTTAGACATAATAAAAAATATAAGAAATCAATAAAGACCTTTTCGATTAATAACCATAATACTTTGTATATTATAGAATTTTCTGATGTTTTATTTTTTTTTTGAAAAAAATATTTTGATATAAGTGGAATTCATGATTTCTGGTAAATTTGATTAACACAAATGAGGATTTGATTTCAAATTGAGAACAAACTTTTTTTTTATTATATAATTTTGAAAGAAAGCGTTTTTATGAGCCTTTTACATACGATTATACACAATGACAAAAAATTACATCAATCATTAGCAAATCTATTTGTATTTAGCTTTCAATTATTAAAATTTTCCACACAAAGTATTGACACTCAAAATCAATTTTTTATTTTTAAAATAAATTCTTGTGCATAGCACGGGTTATCTACTAGTTATATATGTTATTAAAAATAGTGTTTTTTCCCTTACTTATGTGACACATTCTAAAGGCTTACTTTTTTTTTTTCCTTCTAAAAAAGCCACATCATCATGCATTTTCTATTTACATATAAAGTTCTACACAAATTTAATTTTAATTATAATTACTAATTTTGTATGGACTCTATTTTAGAAATACTTATTTTTTATATATATAATTATAATTTAATTATTATGATATTCAAAAAAATTATCTCGATATATAAATAAATAAGACAGAATGTACTTAATTATGTGTATTGCACAAATTAAATTAATCTTCTTTTATATTTTTTACTTTTTGTCTATCTTATTGATGTCTTAATATTAATTTATATATATATAGTGTTTAATTTTTTTATTTAACAGGAAATTATTTATTTAAAAAATTTATATTTAATTTAAATTTCATATACTTATATACAATACACATGAATAATTCAAAAAGAATATTAAAGATGAAATTAATACTCTACATAATTAATTTATGTATTTCCTTCTTAATCCAATCACAACATATTTATAATTAATCTTTTAAATAAATTTTATATAGTTCTATTTCTACATATTTTTACTATCCAAACTGTGGAGAAGTGGTTTGGAAATACTCTTCGGATCCTGGGAGACGTTAGTGATCCTCAGCTAGTCACCTGAAAAGATACAAACACTCCAGTCGGGGGTGCGGGAATTAGCACTCCGACGGACAAGTTAGTTCAGACACTCAGGATAGCTTCTTTACTAAGTTTTGTGAAGTGATTCTTACATACCTTTCTAAATCTATGGTTCTTGCATTTATACTTGCTTTTTGGGCCTTGGGGCCTGAGCCTACTTTTATCCCATTCCCCTTTTATTCATTCGGAGCCACTGACCTCCGTCTATGCGGCTTTCCTAACGTATTTGGCATCCTAGTCACGCAATATGAAGCCGGATAGTATCTAATTTCTGGAGTACGCATCTTCCGACTCTTCTACTTATTCGGTTCCCACAGTTGCCCCCCAAGCACTTCACCGACGACAGTTGGCTGGAGTGCTTGGTTTTGAATTCCTAAAAGTCGGAGCCAAAATTCGGCGGTTGGCCTCATCCTCATGCGGATATCTAAGCGCACCCTTTTCGGTTGTCGTGTCGACTTCCCGCCCCCCTCGTACGTGTCTATTTATTGCGATTTAAAATTTCGACGTCCTTTCAAGTATGTATTTTATGATGCTCATCGCCGGATTGCCTTTTGGATCGTCCCTAAAACTTTCTTCTTCGATATCCTCTTCGTCCTTTGTAAGTTCTCTCCTCCCTTGCTTCGAGGACTCTTTCTGGTTTATTTCTTCCTTGGTATATTCTCATAGACTGTAGGGTATGGCGAAACATTTAAAAGACCTCATCTCGTCAGATCGTATTGCTGGCTTTAAACGCCATTTCTCCATTCCTGATGATGTCCGCCTGTCGTTTGTGGCAGACGACACTCTTGATATGGAGAGGGTGGACGAAACCACGATTGTCTTTCCTCTTTTGTCAGTTGCAGAGGGTGGAGTTCGTTTCCCCCTTCACCCGTTTCTTAGGGTTGTGCATCGCCATTGGGGTTTAATCCTTTCCCAACCTAATGTGAATTTCTTTAGAATCATAATGGGGGTTATAGCGCTCAACCGTCGCCTAAGAATTAACCTTGGCATTCCAGCCATCCGGCATTATTATGCCTTGGCTAAGTTTTCTAGTCGGCGCGGGCGTTTCTTCCTTAGGGCCAAGGATATCGACCATTAGCTGATTACTATGCTTTCCAGTTCTGGAAAACGAGTTGATGATGTTATGGTCGTTGTCTAGGGTAACTGGGAATTTGGCGAAGGGGAGGATCACGTCGACTCTATTCCTAGACGGAGGGGCGAGCCAGGTGGCTGATTGCTTTCTCACTTTTATTATTTGTTCGTTTTTGTTGTAAAGCCTCTTCTTTGAAATGTTACGGCTTGGTTTGTGCAGGGAGAAATTTGAAGAAAGTTCTATCTTCAACTGACGGCACCGTTCTTTCGGATATCGAAGTTGCGCTCAAATATTTCGGCCGTCGAAGTCTTCAGAAACAAGGCAAGCCGGCCCACATTTTGCTTCATTACGAGCCGACATATACGACCTTCTCGACGGCGGAAAATATCCCGGTTCTGGAGGGTGAAGGCTCTCTCATCGCGCTTATTTTGTCCGACTTCAAAAACTTGAGGCAAGTTGGTTTTGAAGGGTCGGATTCAGAGCGGGGTGTAGCTAACGTTACCGAATCAGATCAGTCCGAAACCGAGTTTGACGCAGTATTGAATTCGGCAAATCCCCCATCCGCTTCGGGCCGAGGGGATCTTTCGCTTGACGGCGTTTTTCACGGCTTAGACGATATTCCCGCTGCAAACCTTGAAAACATGGCCGGGTTAAGCCTGACAAAACTTGCCAGGAAGGCGAATGCGGAAAGGTTGGCCGCCCGGCGAAGAGCGGAGGCCCTTTCGTCTGAAGTACCACCCGCCACCGAATCTCAATTCTCCCTGTCTGTTAGCGAATCAGAGACCTTGCGCGTTATTGAGGTGGAGACGGCGGAAAATCGGGATGCCGAATCTACTTTGATCGTGCAGACCAGCTAAGAAGTTGAGGTAGAGAAATGACCTGCTGAGTTTGAAACTGGCATAGAAGAACATGGCGGCAAACGTCCTCGATTAGAGGGATTGGACGTGATCGTTCCTTTGTCATTCAGCCGATGATAAAAAACATGCCGGTTTCTTCTGATGCTTCGGTGCTTAAAGATCCAGAAGTCGCATTTAGCTTGGCTACGTCCGTGTTGTTGCCGTCTAACAAGGAGGCTTTCCGGATGGAAACGGATCTGAATGCGACAGCACTAGCCGCCCAATCGGCACTTTTGGTACATATTCGAACTTAGCTTCACTTCATCCAAATACTGTTGAAGTTATGGTTTTAAATTCTTGTTTTACAGACTGTCAGATGGATAGCCAATATGGGCCGTCGCCATCGCGACGCCGTCAAACAGATTGGTCATTTACGTGAGGAAGTTGAAGGCCAGAGGAGAAGGGCCGAGGTCGAAGCCTTGAGGGCGAACAAGGAAGCCTCAAGGGCCGACGCCGAGATGGAGAAGGCTCGTTGCGCGGATCAATTGAGGTCGGATGCCGAGAAGAAGGCGGACGCGAGCGAAAATGCGCTCAAGTTGGCCCAGAAGGCGATCTCCAAACTGGAGGCTGAGTTGGTTGAAATGAAGGCAGCAAAGGAATCAGCCGACTCGGAGTCTTCCAAAGTATTCGAGGCCGGGAAAAATGCTGGACTCGCCGAGTACGTGGACCAAGTCCCCAAGTTTGAAAATCGGGGATTCAAACACGGCTGGCACAAAGCCCTTGCTGCTGCTAACGCTTCATTGATTATGCCAATTCCATATGAGCAAGTGGATGTTGAGCCATTGGAGTCTGATTCCCGATGGCTGATCCGTCCGATTGACAGTTTTTAGGATGTCGAATGTATTTTTACGGTTTTTAATTTAGTATTTTTCATCTTTTGCTACAGTCATAGTGTTTGTTTTTTGCTAGGCATTTTTATGCGGGTTGAAGGTTTTTGTTTGGTAACTTGAGTATATAAAATTTTATGAGTTGTGCTCAACTGGCTAAGGAAAATGTTGTTGACGAATGTTATTACTTTCGGTTATGGTTAGATCGGCTGCTTAGCTTAGGTATTTGGCCGATCAGATCTACCTTGCCTTAGCCAGGGCGCGAGCTTGGGAAGCCGGATGGACGTGACTCGTGGACTGGCTGAGGCACACATTGATCGACGCTTGCACTTGAAAACATGGCCGACCAGATTAGTAAATCTGCCCTTGCCTTAGCCAGGGCGCGAGCTTGGGAAGCCGAATGGGAGTGACACGTGGGCTGGCTGAGGCACACATTGATCGGCGCTTGCGCTTGAAAACGTGGCCGACCAGATTAGTAAATCTACCCTTGCCTTAGCCAGGGCACGAGCTTGGGAAGCCGAATGGGCCTATCTCGTGGGTTGGCTGAGGCACAAATTGATCGGCCCTTGCACTTGAAAACAAGGACGACCAGATTAGTAAATCTGTTCTTAGTCAGGGCGCGAGCTTGGGAAGCCAAATGGGCGTGACTCGTGGACTGGCTGAGGCACACATTGATCGGCGCTTGCGCTTGAAAACGTGGCCGACCAGATTAGTAAATCTGCCCTTGCCTTAGCCAGGGCGCGAGCTTGGGAAGCCGAATGGGCGTGACTCGTGGGTTGGCTGAGGCACACATTGATCGGCACTTGTGCTTGAAAACCTGGCCGACCAGATTAGTAAATCTGCCCTTGCCTTAGCCAGGGCGCGAGCTTGGGAAGCCGAATGGGCGTGACTCGTGGGCTGGCTGAGGCACACATTGATCGGCGTAAGCGCTTGAAAACACGGCCGACTAGATTAGTAAAGTAAATCTGCCCTTACCTTAGCCAGGGCGCGAGCTTGGGAAGCCGAATGGGTTGACGTTTGGGATTACTGACGTTGCCTCGGGAGAGCTGTAAACATTGAAGGATAAATGGGGCGGGTGCATGCCAGAGGCCCTACTTATTTCCATTCAGGCAACTTGGGAGGACGAAGATTGACTGAATCAGACGCCGCAATGAGTCGTAGTAGTGAGCCTACGCGGAAAGGAAGAAGAACGTCCAAGGATCGGGAAGAAGAACGTCATCGAAGCAGATCGCCCCAAAAGGACAGCCAGCAACGGGGAAATTCTTAGGGGTGCAACTCGGGCGGGTTCGGTCGGGTTGGGGGTTTGCCCAAGCCCAACCTGAATTGTATTTGGCAGTGCCCAAGCCCACCCAAGCCCGACCATCAACCCGAGCATTGCTGCCCAAGCCCGGACCAAGCTTTGTATTTTGAACTCGGGTTAGCCCGAATTGCCCGAATTATCCGAAATTCCTGAAATGAAACAATGGGAAAGGGAATAGTTTAAATAATAAATTATTAAATAACAACTTAATATATTATAAAAATAGTTATTTAAACTGTTATAATATGTTTTTATTTATTAACTGTTTTTATTATAATTTATATAATATATTAAATTCAATTCGGGTTCGGGTTGGCTATTGATTCTGCCCAAGCCCGACCCGAATTATAATTCGGGCATCAAAAATTTGCCCAGACCCGTCCAGATTACAAGATATAGTTGCCCAAGCCCTAAAAAAACTTGGGCTGGGCTCGGGTTGCTCGGGTTGAGCTCACCCGAGTTGTACCCCTAGAAATTCTCCGCACCCGCGACCGAAAATTAAGCCTGATGCGACGCCACGACCGTTGAGTTTTGCAATTTTTGTGAGGAATAGACCAATGACGGAAGGGGATTCTATCATTAAAGACCCAGATGTGGCAGTTGAGTTCGCTCGACAGATATTTCCGCCTGAAGTCCAACAATCGATGGTCGGACGTTGAGATTTCGAAGTATTTCGAGACGGCATACATGGGGCCGTAAAAGGGCTATATACTGCTTACGAAGTCGGCATGCGTCTGCGGGAAGCGTGACGTGAGAGCGAGAAAAAGGACAAAAGGAATCACAGTTTGGAGATTCGTGCGGAAAAGGTTGAGTGTGAGCTTCAGGAACTGAAGAATGTTCAAACAAGCGCATCGGTGGCGGCCGATCAATCTAAATTGGTTGTTGCGGAGAGAGTGATCCAACGGACCACGAGTTATGAAAAGGGGTTTCAGGACGGCCTGAAGGTCGGGATAAAGAAGACCAAATAGGAACTTGCCGAGGAGGTCTGCCGATGTGAAAATCGTGGATTCAAGCACGGCTGGATCAAGGCCCTTCAAACCTAGGAAGCTCTCGAAGCCGTGGGCATTGATTCAGCCTCGCTCCTGTATCATCGCCACTACTTTCCTTATTCTGATTTCGAAATTGAGAAGAGCGACGATGAGGGTGTCGAATGAATAGACTTCGCGCTGAATAAATAGAATTTCTTTTATTTTCAACGTTTGTATTTGGTCATGAAATGTTGTGTGTTTAATTAATCGTATTATTTCAACTTTCTGGCAAGTTTTGTGTTGCGTGGCGTAAATGTTTAAACATGTATTGACCGGCTTGAATTAAGAACGATTCTCAGTAAATATTTATACAGCCAATGAAGTGGTGCGAATGCATCTCAAAAAAGGCCAATCCGGATTCGGAGCCTTAATCGGCCCTAAAGTGTCATGCACCGAAAGGGGCTCAGAATCCGGAGGCTTTATTTGGGCCAATCGTGATATGCACGAAGGGTGCTCCGAATCTGGAGTCTTAATCGGCCTTAAGGTGTCATGCACCAAAAGGGGCACCGAATCCGGAAGCTTTATTTGGGCCAATCGTGATATCCACGGGTGCTCCGAATCCGGAGTCTTAATCGGCCTTAATAGGCTTAATCGGCCCTAAGGTGTCATGCACCAAAAGGGGCTCCGAATCCGGAGGCTTTATTTTGGCCAATCGTGATATGCACGAAGGGCGCTCCGAATCCGGAGTCTTAATCAGCCTTAATAGGCTAAAACGGCCCTAAGGTGTCATGCACCAAAAGGGGCTCCAAATCCGGAGGCTTTATTTTGGCCAATCGTGATATGCACGAAGGGCACTCCGAATCTGGAGGCTTTATCGGCCTTGAGGTGACATGCACCAAAGGGGGCTTCGAATCCGAAGACTTAATCGGCCCTAAGGTGACCAGCACCAAAGGGGGCTCCGAATCTGGAGGCTTTATCGGCCCTGAGGTGACATGCACCAAAGGGGGCTCCGAATCTAGAGACTATTTCGGCCAATCGTGCTATCTACGAAGGGCGCTCCGAATCCGTAGTCTTAATCGGCCTTAATAGGCTTAAACGGCCCTAAGGTGTCATGCACCAAAAGGGGCTCCAAATCCGGAGGCTTTATTTTGGCCAATCGTGATATCCATGAAGGGCGCTCCGAATCCGGAGACTTAATCGGCCCTGAGGTGACCTGCACCAAAAGGGGCTCCGAATTCAGAGATTTTATTTTGGCCAATCGTGATATCCACGAAGGGCGCTCCGAATCTAGAGACTTAATCGGCCCTGAGGTGACCTGCACCAAAAGGGGCTCCGAATTTGTATACTTAATCGGCCCTAAGGTGACCTGCACCAAAGGAGGCTCCAAATTCGGAGGCTTTATCGGCCCTGAGGTGACATGCACCAAAGGGGGCTCCGAATCCGGAGACTATTTTGGCCAATCGTGCTATCTACAAAGGGCGCTCCGAATCCGGAGTCTTAATCGGCCTTAATAGGCTTAAACGACCCGAAGGTATCATGCACCAAAAGGGGCTCCGAATCCGGAGACTTAATCGGCCCTGAGGTGACCTGCACCAAAGGGGGCTTCGAATCCGGAGACTTTATTTTGGCCAATCATGATATTCACGATAGGCGCTCCGAATCCGGAGACTTAATCGGCCCTGAGGTGACCTGCACCAAAGGGGGCTCCGAATCTGGAGACTTAATCGGCCCTAAGGTGACCTGCACCAAAGGGGGCTTCGAATCCAAAGACTTAATCGGCTCTAAGGTGACCTGCACCAAAGGGGCTCAGAATCCGGAGGCTTATTTTGGCCTTAAAAGGCTTAATCGGCCCTTAAAGGCTTGGGGGCGAGCTTGAGAAAATGAGATGCTTTGTATTGCAACGTTGGAATATGTACAAGTATCAAGCCCACAAGTCAGGTCAATGATAGAATTTACGTAAATGTGTTGAATTCCAAGGCCGTGGCAGGCTTCTTCCTGACATGTCTGAGAGCTGATATGCCCCTGTTCCTGCGATGGATTCTATCTGATAGGGGCCGTCCCAGTTTGGACCCAATTTTCCATCGGCCGGTCTCCGGTCGGCTAGAAGTACCTTCTTCAGGACAAGCTCCCCTGGCGTGTATCGGCGCAACTGAACTCGCTGATTATACGATTTGGCGAGCTGCTGCTGATACTGTGCCATGGATGCCAGGGTGCAGTCTCTTCGCTCTTCGATCATAATCAGATCCAGGGCAAGCATCATGTCATTTCGGCCCATATCAAAAACTTGAGATTTCAGAGTTGGGAGGCCGATTTCCAGGGGTAAGATTGCCTGGGTTCCAAAGCATAGAGCAAACGGCATTTCTCTAGCGGATCTCCTCGGCGTAGTACGATGAGCCCACAATACACTCAGCAATTCTTCGACCCATTTGCCTTTAGCCTTTTCCAGTCTCTTTTTGATGCTGTCCAGGATGGATTTGTTAGAGGCTTCAACTTAACCGTTGCTTTGGGGGTAGGCCGGTGTCGAGAAGTAAGGCCGAATGCTATATTTGCTACATAACTCTCGACATACGCCACAATCGAACTAGGTGCCATTGTCTGAGATGAGAGCTCTCGGAATGCTGAATCGTGTTATGATGTTTCTCTATACAAAGCGTTTAATGTCGGCATCTCGTATATATGTTAAAGCCTCCGCTTCGACCCATTTTGTGAATTAGTCTGTCGCCACGATTAAGAATCGCTTGTTCCCTGGGGCCCTGGGCAACAGTCCTACGATATCAAGTCCCCACTAAGCAAACTGCCAGGGGCTGGTGATAGAGTTCAACTCTTCAGCAGGCAGATGGGTTAATGGGGAGAACTTTTGGGACTGTTCGCATTTTTTTACATAACTCTTCGCGTCAGCTCTCATTGTCGACCAATAGTATCCCTGCGTTATAACTCGATGGGCCAAGGAGCGTCCGCCAGAATGGGCAACACAACTGCCCTCATGTATCTCTGTCAGAAGCTCCTCCACTTTGTTGGGGTGCACGCATTCCAAATATGGACCAGAGAGGGACTTTTTGTAAAGCCCTCCTTGCGGATCCAGATAGTATCGCAGGGCTTTATTTCGCAGCTTGTGTGCTTCTTTTTTGTCCTCTGGGAGTTGTTCAGAAGAGAGGAATGCAACAATGGGGTCCATCCAGCTTGGTGCGGATTCTATAACGTTGACGTGGATTTCTTCTGAAGGGCCAATACTCGCCTCCGGGACAAAACCTAGTTCGATGGTCCATTTGATCTCAGAATTGATAGTGGAGGCTAGGCACGCCAAGGCATCAGCGTGTGTGTTCTGGTCGCGTGTTATTTGGTTCAGTTCGTGATGGTCAAATTTTTCCAGCAAGGAATTGGCCGTTTTCATGTAGGCCCCTATACGGTGGTTTCTTGCCGCGTACTCCCCCTTTAGCTGATTGATTACCAATTTTGAATCACAAAACACAAGCAGACACCGAGCGCCGAGAAGGTGCGCATTCCACAGACCGGCTAGAAGGGCTTCGTATTCGGCTTCGTTATTTGATGCTTCGAAGCCAAGCTTGACGGCCTGCTCAATTACTGTGCCGTCTGGAGACATGATTATAACTCCGGCGCCACTGCCCCTTTGGTTAGATGATCCATCACAATATAATTGCCAAATATCCTCGGCATAAATTCTCTAGTTCGGCTTTGGTAGAACTTCAGCCATTGGTCGAACTTCATCAGGTTTGAGGCTGGCAAGCTCGCCGATGAATTCGGCAACAAAGTCGGCCAACACTTGCCCCTTGATTGCAGTTTTAGGTAAAAATTGAATGTCGTATTGGCCGAGTTCAAGAGCCCATTTTGAAACACGTCCTGATGCTTCTGCACTCCGTAGAACTGATCGGAGGGGATAATCTATTAGCACCCCAATGCTATGTCCCTGGAAATAATGCATCAGTTTTCTTGCCGCCATAACTAGGGCTAAGATGAGTTTTTCCAGTGAAAGGTATTGTGTTTCGGCGTCAACCATTGCTTTGCTCACATAATACACTGGCTGTTGCTCCCCCTCCTCCGCTTTTAACAGTACGCCATTGACAGCCCTATCGAAAACTGCCAGATATAGGATGAGCAGGTCATCAGTGACGGGTGTTGTCAAGAGAGGTACTGAGCGGAGGTAGGTCTTGAGTCCATTGAAGGCTGATTCGCATTCGGCGGACCATTCAAAAGCCTTACCCTACCGTAGTGTCTGAAAGAATTGTCGGCAGCGATCTGTAGACCGGTTGATGAACCTGTTGAGTGCAGTGGCCATCCCCATCAACTTTTGGACTTCTTTTACTGAACGGGGGGAGCAGAGTTCCAAGATTGCTATGACTTGCCTCGGGTTGGCTTCGATTCCTTGGTGATTGACGATGTAACCTAGGAATTTGCCAGAACCGATTCCGAACGCACACTTGGAAGCGTTCAGTTTCATTCTGTATTTGCATAAGATGCTGAATGTCTTTTCTAGATTGGCTATATGATTCTGTTCTTCTTTGGACTTGACCACCATATCGTCGATGTATACTTCCATAGTGTGGCCGAGTTGCTCTTTGAACATGGCGGTGACCAATCTTTGGTAGGTTGCCCCTGCATTCTTCAGCCCAAAGGGCATAACTTTGTAGTAATAGGTTCCTCTTGGGGTGAGGAAGGCAGTTTTGTCCTGGTCATCTGGATGCATGGCGATTTGATGGTAGCCTCTGTAAGCATCGAGGAAGCTCATGCGTTGATGACGTGCCGTCGCATCGACGAGCTGGTCGATTCTAGGTAGGGAAAAACAGTCTTTGGGGCAAGCTTTGTTCAGATCCGTGAAGGCGACGCACACTCGCCAAGTCTCATTTTTCTTCTTCACCACCCCCGTATTGGAGAGCCACGTAGGGTAAGTGACTTCTCTAATTGCCCCGACGTCAAGCAGTCTGTCTACCTCCTCAACAACGGCGGCAGTGTGCTCCGCGGCTGACCGTCGACCTTTCTGAATGATCGGCTTACATTTCGGATCGACATTCAGATGGTGCTGTGAAACTGACGGGTCTATTCCTGGCATTTCGTACGGAGTCCACACAAAGACGTCAAGGTTGTTGAGCAAGAAAGAGATCAGCTGCTGCCTGTCAGCCTGATTCAGAGAGGCGCCGATCATGAAGAACTTTTCTGGGCTGCCATCAATGTCAACTCGATCTAAATCTTCTGTGGCCTTCTCATTTGGATACCGCCCAACATCGTCTAGGATCTCTCGATTCGGCGCCTCAATGGAGTTTACTTGCAGTTCCTTTGGCATTCTAGCGGCAAGGAGATAACATGCTTGTGTCGATTTCTGGGATCCGCGGATTTGCTCAATGCCGTGCTCTATTGGGAAACGTAGCAGTTGATGATAGGTGCTTGGGACGGCCTGCAAGGTATGCAACCACGATCGCCCCATGATGAGATTGTACGGTGATGGCAGCCTGACGACCAAGAATTCCACGTCCACCGTTCTGGAGCCTGCTCGAACGGGTAAGCTGATCTTTCCCAATGGGTACTCTGGAGTGGTATTGAAGCCGAATAGTGGATAAGGAGATGGAGTCAGGTCTGACTCGCTGAATCCGAGTTTGGTGAAGGTTTTATAATACATAACCTCCGAGGTACTGCCCTGGTCGATAAGAACGCGTTCGACGGTGAACCGGTTTACGCGTAGCTCAACAACCAACGGATTGATGTGAGGGAGTGTTACACCGATCAAATCAAAATCGTCAAAGGTGATACTTGGCGTTTCTCGGGGCCGCTTTGCTGGTGTGAGTTGCTGTTGGGGGCCTGGATGTGATTGGATCGCATGCACGGCCGGGGTTGCTGGCAAGCCGTATATCATGTGGACAGTGTCAAGCGGAAATGCATCCTTCGGATAGGCAGGTGTTTCGACCACACTCCTCCGGACGCATTGGTGGAGACGTTCGTCCTTTACCAACTCCTCAAGATGATATGTTTAAGCATGGCGGCCGTCAGTTTCTTGCTGTCGGGTCCGAGATCGTCGATCATCTGCCCTCGGGGGTCGCTCAGAAGCCTGGCGCACCGTTTGTTTGGATTTTGCTATTTCTGAGGCTAGATCGAGACGAAGGCGTTCGTTCTCAGTGATGATGTTGTCCAACCTCTGTTTGGTTTGCCTAGCTTGTGCCATGGTCACTTGTATTGTCTTTTGCGTTGGGTTTGGAGATGAGCAGAGGTCCGAGGCAAGTCTTGCTGCGATGGTTTTTGGTCCAAGCGAGTTCGCTGGAATGAGGTCACCTCTCTGTGTAGTCTCGTCAGTGGCTATCGGAGGATCTTCAGTCACGCCTACCATGGATGTATTTGAGTATTCCCACAGACGGCACCAGTTGTGGAGAAGTGGTTTGGAAATACTCTTTGGATCCTGGGAGGCGCTAGTGATCCTCAGCTAGTCACCTGAAAAGATACAAACACTTCGGTCGGGGGTGCGGGAATTAGCACTCCGACGGACAAGTTAGTTCAAACACTCAGGATAGCTTCTTTACTAAGTTTTGTGAAGTGATTCTTACATACCTTTCTAAATCTATGGTTCTTGTATTTATACTTGCTTATGGGGCCTCGGGGCCTAAGCCTACTTTTATCCCATTTCCCTTTTATTCATTCGGAGCCACTGACCTCCGTCTATTCGGCTTTCCTAACGTATTCGGCGTCCTAGTCACACAATATGAAGCCGGACAGTATCTAATTTCTGGAGTACTGTAGACGCGCCCGTGGGCCTCACTACAGTTCGGACTCGATTTGTGTCACGGTTCTTAATCTGAACCAAAGAGTCCAAATCCGGCAAATCGTTTTGAGAAACAGATTTTTGAAAAGAAGTGCCAAACATGGACGGCTTTGCCAGATACAGAGTCGCCACCTAAATATTTTATTTTGGGGAATTTAGGAAACCTTGACTCGGTGCCAAAGGCCACGTGTCCGTCATCACCAAAGTTGCCTCGGCTGGGGAACTTGGGTACGATTGGGGAAGGTCAGCTATGAGCACCCCCTCTTGCCCGATTCGAAGATCGGCCTCTACTAACCGTGATATCTTATTTTGAAAGCATTATGTGTTCTTATCCCGATTATTAGCCTAGAATTACTATGTTATGCGCACAGCAAACAAGTATAGGCTAGATTGCCTAATTCGGGAACAAGCATTGCATATCCGTTTGTTTTGAAGAAATGTTTTGGAATTTGCTACTCACAAGTAGGCTAAAATACGGATTTCAAGGAGCCATTCCAACTCAGGCAATCCGACCTTCATCCACAGGCATTCAAGCAGCTTATATCACATAAACAGCTAGCCTCATGGTAATCATGCTGTTATGGCAACACTCACATGCATGTGGTATGCTAAAGCATAAATACTTACATCGTACTCCGTGCCAAAACAATAAACTGGTTAGCAATCAATGCATGATCCAAGTCCATGTTTAAATGTCTAATGCAACGCATACGGAATGTCACTAGAGTAGGCTCGGCTATTCTATGAATGACATGTGAAAATGCACAAGTAGCATGTATTCAAGTTAGATTTGAAATACTAATGCAGTTAGCATGATGCGCCGAGCCCGGTGCATGCAATACTGATGAATGATGCACACATGCATAGCATAAGGTATGCTAAATTAAACATGACCTATTACTAACCATCAAAGCAGGTAAGTAAAAGGGAGAAAGAAGTGGGGGTTGGAAGACATGCACACACTCACCCACACTTATTACAAATTCGCCCTCGCTCGGAGGGACCAAAAGAATAATACAACGACCGAAAGAATAATACGAATTAACTAACTCGCAAGCTAATTAATTATTACAAATCACCTAATTAATTAACAAATTAACTAAGCATAAGAAAAGCAATAAAAGGGGCCTCGGGAAGAGGGTTCGATGCGCGGGTGCTCGGGTCTTGCTCGGAAGTGCACTGCCATGCATAAGCTGCCTCTGTTTTCCCTGCACTGCCTCTTGGAAGACTGCCAAAGTCTCAGGATTGCTTCCCTGGACATTGGGAGACACCACCGGCTGAGTAGAATCATCACCGGCTGTGGTGTGTAATCATCGGCTGTTGATGAAACTATCGGCCCAAGAAGGATTGTCAGTCGGCAGAAAGTTCCTGCAGAATCTACAATTGACAGCAACAGAGGGCAAGGCAGAGCATGGCAATGCAATTCGAGCAATGTATGCACCAATCACACCCCTTATCATGTTTATGGCTCAAAGGGCCATGATCCTTGGTCCTTGGACCATCAATCGCACATTTCAATGCGTGATGGACCAAGAGACCAAGTTATGCATTTTCATGTCAAATGAAATGCGATGCACACAATCAAACCAAGGGGCCTCTACCTCCATCATGACCTGGTCAAGAGGTAGAGCATGCATGCCAATACAATGCAATCCTAATCATGTGAGATAGCATGCAACATGAACATACAAGCAAGTGATGTACACGAGGTACACAAACTAAGCAAACAAGCATGCCATAACTATGCAACATGCTAGTAACTTGACCAAGGGAATGCATGCCAAATGCGAGTGATTTCAAATATGCAACACATGCAACCAAAGCATGCAAACATGGGATAATGTAACAACACTTGAATGGCATGCAAGGGATGGACTTACACTAATTGGACAGCTCTAAGTTAGGTCTAAAACAGTGGCCAAAGCTTAAGAAGATGGGACCAAACACACATACACACATGCACACGTTAAGACCGAAACACTTAAGCGTCAAAGGGCATCTTTTAAGTACGCTTAAAAGGGAATAATCATAGACATGGGGCATGCATTAAGCTCTGAAAATCATGCAAGAACATGGTGCCAAACCAAGCGAAAGAGATAGGCTAAACATGCAACAAATGGCCCAAGCATTCAAGGCAAGTTAATGAAGTATTGAACTACACTTGATATGACCACACATGGTAAGACCTAAATGACCAAAAACAGAGTTTTAGCACATAAAACAAAGCCCAAAAGACCACTTAAATGGCATCTAAATGGCTTGAATTCAAAAGCATGCCCAAATGCACTTTCAAGGAGCATACCACACAAGCTCATAAGGCATCAAAGAGGCATCCAAGGCAAGCATACAACCATGCTAAGGGGACTGAAATGATGCTATAAATGGTGCCAAACCATTAAAATAAAGCAAGTAATGCATGCTATAGCCTCACATACTTAAGGCCAACAAGCCAAAAATGCAAAGGGGCTATACTAAACATGTCATGGCCGACCGAAATGACTAAGGATAGACCTCAAACATGGCAAAAAAAGCACAAAAGCTTCACAAAGCTAGACCTAAAACATGCTAGAACAATGGTTTACAACCTAAGGCATGTTAAGGCCTAAACATGGCATTACAAGGTAGGTATGCTAAGCATGCATGGTGTACCAAAACCAACTAAAAACAGAGGCATATTATGACATAATAAGCACAAAAATCAGCCAAGGTATGGTCAACAAGAGCCTAAGCTAGGTGCTCCCTCAAGAGGCCAAAAATGGTCCTTTTCAAGGACAACAAGGAGAGGGGGTGGCCCTTCCCCTCTTGGGACTTCAAGGCACCATCCTTACCATTGAAATCCCTCAAGATTTCAGTGGTGAGGAGGCCCAAACACCAAAGTCCCGGAGCTCACTCAAAATAGCACAAAATCGGGCCCCTCAAGGCTTAAGAGGGGTCAAACACCTCCAAACCACAAAACACTCTAAACAAACTATTTAGAGGGCCCAAAAATAGAACTTTTTTATATTATACACTAAGCTCAAAAAAAATTCTAAGATAGGCAAAAATACAATGCAAAAATGGGGAATAAAGGGACAAACTTCTTACCCTTGAAGACTTTCTTCACAAATGGTGGACCAGCTGCTTCCTTGAGCTTAAACCAGCCCCAAAACTCCAGGAACAGACCTCTGGTCCTTCAAGAACCAAAAAAAGGTGTAACACTATGTGTTTGTGTGCAATAGTGAGCCTAAACACACACACTAACACAAGAGGAAGAGAGATATAGAGCTAGGATATATACAAACCCTAACCCTAGAACTCAAACCTTAAAATGACTGTCTAAAATGTCTAACCCCGCTGGGGAGAAGACCTCTCTTTATAGAGCTTATTGTCTTGTAAAGCTTACAAGACAAGCTTCTAAAGAGAGAGATCCCTCTATACACGTGTATGGAGGAGAGCCAAATGCAAGACAGCTCTATTAAAATATCTGCAAAAGTAGATGAACAGTAGTCGGCTGCTCAAAATTGCCATTTTGACAAAATTGACTGCCGACCGGCAACAAAGAATGCCGACCGGCAATATACATTGCCCATGGCAACAAAACACCAGCCAGTGGCCTCTGGCCATGGCTGGTGATGTGTGGGGATGCCTCACAAGGTATTCCCTGCCCCTCCAAGGCAAAACACAAGTGTTTGGTGCAAAACCAGACACTAAACAGTCGAGTTCGGAGATCCTGAGGCAAGGCGCGTAGCCGAGACCTCCGAGAACTCCAAATGAACACAAACATGGATGATCACCGGGTGTTCAAACGGTGACGTCCAAGTCTTGAGGACGGTCAAAAATGGGGTGTCTACAGTTGCCCCTCTTTGACAGAACTCGAAAGTCATAACAATGACGGGAGTGAATGTCAAAGCCCAGAGACGACCCATTTTTGACAAGGCTGAAGACTTAGACAAACATGCAAGACAAACAAGGTATGCGCCCGAAGGCAGGGGCAAAATGCAAGACAATGCACGAAACCAAGCATAACTTATGATCATGCAAAGAAAAGCTGTAACGAAGCACACATGCAGCTAGCATACACCAAACTACACTATAATGCAGAAAGGATGTAAGAGAATTATGTAATTCTCGATACGTCTCACTCGGAGGATACAATACCTGTGCGGCTCGTCTGGTTGCACCAGCATCAAATGAACCGTACATACAATATCGTGCCTGTAAAGAAAACAACTCAACAGGTACGATGTTATTAGCAACATGCATAACATGCAAAATGAATGCAAGATGATATGCAATATATACAAAACTATGTATAAACAATGCAAATGAAGATGCAATGTGATTGAAACAATGCAACTATATGCAAAGCAATTGAATCATGATCCAATTATGAGCGGTTCGAAACCACACCAATGTCAAATAGATTGATGGAGGTAACAAGTCCGTCTACCATAGAACGGTCAACAGAACTATGAGTAATGTAGACGGACATAAGAACAAGTATTGGGGGGGGGGATGACAAAGGTAGGGAAACGACCCGCTGGGGAAATGACTACGATCCTAATGCTGGATGCAACAATTACACTACAATGTAATATATAATGAAAATGCTAGGGAAATGGCAATGGATATGGCACGCAGGCCAAACCAAATCTTGCCTAGGCAAAGCATGTACGCATACAAGCCACGTCTAACATAGATCGGTCCACTGAACTATGTTTTGACACGAGAAGTATGGGCACATACCGGACCAAGCTCAACATGGAAAGGCGCAAGCCATAAAGCTACAATGCAATATACACTATATGCAATGGAATGGGAATGTAATATAATGGATATGGCCCGCGGGCCAAACCAAATCTTGCCTAGGAAAGGCATGTATGCATACAAGCCACGTCTAACATAGAACAGTCCACTGAACTATACTTCGACACGAGAAGTATGGACATATACCAGACCAAGCTCAATCACGGAAAGGCGCGAGCCATAAAGCTACAATGCAACATATACTATATTACAATGATGCATGACAATGCAATTATATATATTTTTTTGTTTTTGTTTTTGGAATGCAAATGATGCATGAAATGCATGGAATGCGCGACAACACGCGACTTTTGAGATGCACAACAATGCAAACGAACTGTGCACACCAATGCACCAAAGGTCTTGCACCTTCCAAGGATTTAAGGTCTCCTAGACCGTGAAATACAATACCTGTGCGGCTCGTCTGGTTGCACCAACCTTAAACGAACCGTACATACAATATCGTGCCTGCAAAGAAAACAAACTTAATAGGTACAATGTGATTAACAACATGCATATTAATGTACTTGAAAATGCGTGACAACGCAAAGCAAGCGGGAAGCACAACAATGCTGTGAAGGCACAGACATGTAAGTGGAGCACGCGGTCTACGCAGGCAACGAAAATGATCATAAGCATGCGGTCTACGCAAGCAATGAGATTGGTTACAAAGCATGCGGTCTATGCAAGTAGAACATGCGGTCTACGCAAGTAATGAATTTGGACATAAGCATGCGGTCTACGCGAGCAAAACATGCGGTCTACGCAAGTAATGAATTTGAACAAATATGCGGTCTACGCAAGTAATGAATTTGAACAAACACACGGTCTACGCAAGTAATGAATTTGAACAAACATGCGGTCTACGCAAGTTATGAATTTGAACAAACATGCGGTCTACGCAGGCAAAACATGCGGTCTACGCAAGTAATGAAATTGATTGCAAACATGCGGTCTACGCAAGTAACGTAATTAATTATGAACATGCGGTCTATGCAAGCAAAACATGCGGTCTACGCAAGTAATGAAATTGATTACAAAGATGCGGTCTACGCAAGTAATGTAATTAATTATAAGCATGCGGTCTACGCAAGCAAAACATGCAGTCTACGCAAGTAATGAAATTGATTACAAACATGCGGTCTACGCAAGTAACGTAATTAATTATGAACATGCGGTCTACGCAAGTAATGAAATTGAACAAACATGCAAAATGCAATGAAATGCGCAAAACCGCGCGATGCGTTTTAGACAACGCGAGCGCACAAGACAGTGCGATTGATATGCGATACGCATGGGGCAACTCTTGAGTTTTGTAAAAGCCAAAAGGATATGAAAAGGATACATCTTGCACAAATTCGAGTGCCACGCACAGAAGACACGACCCGAGGTCAAAACGGAGGCCGGTTGAGTGTCGGAGATGCATCTTTTTGTACTTCTTTGAGCTGTGAAGAGCCAAAACTACAGATCTGACCCAAACAAGGATGCAGGAGGCTCACCGGCTAGAAGAGGAGGCCACCGGCTGTCCATTGGCCATCAATGCAATCCTAATCATGTGAGCTAGCATGCAACATGAACATACAAGCAAGCGATGTACACTAGGTACACAAACTAAGCAAACAAGCATGCCATAACTATGCAAACTACTAAAGTATGCAAGATGCAATCTAATCATGCAACATGCTAGTAACTTGACCAAGGGAATGCATGCCAAATGTGAGTGATTTCAAACATGCAACACATGCAACCAAAGCATGCAAACATGGGATAATGTAACAACACTTGAATGGCATGCAAGGGATGGACTTACACTAATTGGACAGCTCTAAGTTAGGTCCAAAACAGTGGCCAAAGCTTAAGAAGATGGGACCAAACACACATACACACAAGCACACGTTAAGGCCGAAACACTTAAGCGTCAAAGGGCATCTTTTAAGTACACTTAAAAGGGAATAATCATAGACATGGAGCATGCATTAAGCTCTGAAAATCATGCAAGAACATGGTGCCAAACCAAGCGAACAAGATAGGCTAAACATGCAACAAATGGCCCAAGCATTCAAGGCAAGCTAATGAAGTATTGAACTACACTTGATATGACCACACATGGTAAGACCTAAATGACCAAAAACAGAGTTTTAGCACATAAAACAAAGCCCAAAAGACCACTTAAATGGCATCTAAATGGCTTGAATTCAAAAGCATGCCCAAATGCACTTTCAAGGAGCATACCACACAAGCTCATAAGGCATCAAAGAGGCATCCAAGGCAAGCATACAACCATGCTAAGGGGACTGAAATGATGCTATAAATGGTGCCAAACCATTAAAATAAAGCAAGTAATGCATGCTATACCCTCACATACTTAAGGCCAACAAGTCAAAAATGCAAAGGGGCTATACTAAACATGTCATGGCCGACCAAAATGACTAAGGATAGACCTCAAACATGGCAAAAAAAGCACAAAAGCTTCACAAAGCTAGACCTAAAACATTCTAGAACAATGGTTTACAACCTAAGGCATGTTAAGGCCTAAACATGGCATTACAAGGTAGGTATGCTAAGCATGTATGGTGTACCAAAACCAACTAAAAACAGAGGCGTATTATGACATAATAAGCACAAAAATCAGCCAAGGCATGGTCAAAAAGAGCCTAAGCTAGGTGCTCCCTCAAGAGGCCAAAAATTCAAGGACAACAAGGAGAGGGGGTGGCCCTCCCCCTCTTGGGACTTCAAGGAACCATCCTTACCATTGAAATCCCTCAAGATTTTAGTGGTGAGGAGGCCCAAACACCAAAGTCCCGGAGCTCACTCAAAATAGCACAAAATGGAGCCCCTCAAGGCTTAAGAGGGGTCAAACACCTCCAAACCACAAAACACTCTAAACAAACTATTTAGAGGGCCCAAAAATAGAACTTTTTTATATTATACACTAAGCTCAAAAAAATTCTAAGATAGGCAAAAATACAATGCAAAAATGGGGAATAAAGGGACAAACTTCTTACCCTTGAAGACCTTCTTCACAAATGGTGGACCAGCTGCTTCCTTGAGCTTAAACCAACCCCAAAACTCCAAGAACAGACCTCTGGTCTTTCAAGAACCAAGAAAAGGTGTAACACTATGTGTTTGTGTGCAATAGTGAGCCTAAACACACACACTAACACAAAAGGAAGAGAGATATAGAGCTAGGATATATACAAACCCTAACCCTAGAACTCAAACCCTAAAATGGCTGTCTAAAATGTCTAACCCTGCTGGGGAGAAGACCTCTCTTTATAGAGCTTATTGTCTTGTAAAGCTTACAAGACAAGCTTCTAAAGAGAGAGATCCCTCCATACGTGTATGGAGGAGAGCCAAATGCAAGACAGCTGTATTAAAATATCTGCAAAAGCAGATGAACAGTAGTCGGCTGCTCAAAATTGCCATTTTGACAAAATTGACTGCCGACCGGCAACAAAGAATGCCGACCGGCAATATACATTGCCGATGGCAACAAAACACCAGCCGGTGGCCTCTGGCCATGGCCGGTGATGTGTGGGGATGCCTCACAAGGTATTCCCTGCCCCTCCAAGGCAAAACACAAGTGTTTGGTGCAAAACCAGATACTAAACGGTCGAGTTCGGAGATCCTAAGGCAAGGCGCGTAGCCGAGACCTCCGGGAACTCCAAACGAACACAAACATGGATGATCGTCGGGTGTTCAAACGGTGACATCCAAGTCTTGAGGACGGTCAAAAATGGGGTGTCTACAAGTATGCATCTTTCGACTCTTCTACTTATTCGGCTTCCACACAAA
Source organism: Camellia sinensis (assembly GCF_004153795.1). NCBI lineage: Eukaryota > Viridiplantae > Streptophyta > Magnoliopsida > Ericales > Theaceae > Camellia > Camellia sinensis. The sequence continues at coordinate 95,459 of NW_021031853.1, forward strand.
CAAATATAAAAAAAAAATAAAATTAAATAATTAGAATCACTCTTAGTTTTATATTACTAATTTTTTTTTTCTAATTTAACTATTATTTTTAATATCAAATGAGTATTTATTTTAGGGAAAATTAGTCTAGGGTCCCTCTCCCACTTTTCATAATAGAAGAGATTCACAAAATTATTTTTTGATGTCTAAGATCCCTAAACATATCACAGAGAAATTTGACCTTACCAAACCCTACCCGATCACAGACACACCCCAGAAGTCGAGAATGAGAGTCCATATAGGAGTGAGGACGCTAAGCTGTGGAAAGCGGTGCCACATGTGATTGGGTTTGATGGAAGGCCGATGCCGAGAAAGGCGATTCAGACGAAGAGGCAATCGGATGACAAGTTCTGGGATTTTGCTAGGCAGTTCTTTTTTGGATTAGGGGGGTTTCGGCAACGGCCATACCCGCCGGGAAGACCGATTGATGTTGCTTAGGCAATTGGGTATAAGAAGCTCGAGAACCGATATTATGATTGTAAGTCTGTTTTTGGTTGTGTTATCTGCTTTGCTTCAGAGTTCTTAAAACTGTGCTGCTATCACAGAAAGATGCTACAGAGTTCACAGAATTTATGCTTTTCACTCGCTTGCGTCATGGTTTGATCTGAGGGACTGTGTGCTGGGCATCCACAAATCTGCCTTCTGCAGTTCGGTGAATTAGTGATGAAAGGGTAGGAGTTTCTGTGTCACACCCCAAACATGCCCCTAAAAGTTTGGGCATGACCACTTCAGGAACGGACACTTAACTTGATGTACATAAGATATGGGGCATGAACGGAAGTATTAAATATTATAAAATAACATGAAATAAAAAGAAACAACATCCATTGATCGACCATTCCATTTGTTCATCATAAATCAATACAATTATCTTGCAGAGAATAGAATGTTCATATTAACTATCAACAGTAAGCAACATGTACTACTTCAGTGTTAATAATGCACGTAGATCTTCCCATGGTTTATAATATGTCGACATACTTGTTTCGCAAATAATAGAACATCATTGATAACAACTAACAGAAGGCAACTATATTACTGCATTCATAAGGACAGAGCAATGCACATTATAATGGCCTTGAGCCCATCACTGTCAAACAGGATGATTCCAGAGACGCCAAAATATCAGTAAAGCAAGGTAATTCCAGAGCTGTACCAAGGTATGCAGATTTTCCAAACATTTATAAATGTTAGCATAATTAACTCGCGAAGAACAGAGCGTTAATAACAATACATATTAATGGTAGTAAGATATACAGCTACCGTACTACTACTCACAGTGCGGTGATGGAGTGATAGTCCCTCCCGGTAGGTGCCCTACATATGCATGCCATACAAGAATTAGTTCGTTTTCCTTTTAAAATCATTTTCCGGTTCGTTTCGTTTCAACGAATTTACAAACATTGAAGAGGCATTAAATACAGATGTCAATATCATCAGAGGGTCAAGCACGTAAAATGGAGTAGGCAAAATTTCCCAGCATGGGCCGCACGTGCGGCTGTGAGCCCCGTACGTGCGGCAAGGGTTCTCGCATGTGTAGCAATGAAGCCCCGCACGTGCCTTTTTAGCAGTATTCAAAGACCCAAACTGCTCTGTTTTCCGCACGTGCAGCCATGACTCCCGCACGTGCGGCAGTGTTCCCGCACGTGCGGCCATAACCCCCGCACGTGCGGTGATTTACCCTGTTTGTGCAGTCCGAAATTCATGTAATCTTTCACCGTGGCAAACTCAATTCAAAGCATAAAATGAGAGGAATTAATGCAACATAAGGGATCAACATTACAATAACATGGATTTCAAGTGTATAATACCACATGATTCTTAAGTCACAAACTCAATTAACTTAACCTTTTTCCATTTTACAACATGACCCAATTCCCTTAAACATACAAACAAACACATGTAGAAACATGCAATTTCAACTTGAGAGTCCAAGGAATTTATCATAGTCCTCCCATATAATTTAAAATACCTCCAAACAACTATATGCTAAGAATGTTTCCCAATGAAACAATTGTTACACACACTTGATCTCAAAGACAAACTCTAGCTTGCATAGAAACATCCTTACTACCCTTAAGAAGAGGTTGAAAAGAGATTATTTAAAGTGATTCATACATACCTTGGTTCAATCTCCACAAACCCTCTCAAATCCCTAATCTCCTCTTTTGAAGAACCCCTCTTCCTCTCAAACTCTCTCTCCCCAGGAGATATTTATGAAAATGGCTCTCAATCAAAAATCTAAGGAACCTAGATATATATATATATATATATATAAAGAATAAGGACGAAAATCAATCAGTTTAGACATTCCAAATTGAAATTTCATAGAAAATCATATTATGACTTAAAAATTACGTTAATCACAAATATAAAATCAATTCCAGATAATTACACCTTTAAGGCTCTCAATCTCTGATCCAAACATTTTAATTGTAACAGATATTTTTCTTATTAAACAGATATGAATCTATATTCATAAGATTCACTCAGTCAAACGTCACTTCACACGAAATTTCACAATAAGAATATAAATGCACAAAATAGGGGACTGGAAATATACTAGAAAATATATACGAGGGTCGGGTTATTACATTTTGCAGGTTTTGTTTTGTTATTCAGCTAGTTTTGCATTCTGTAGAGAGAGCTTTGTGACTTCACCAGTCAAATTCTTCAACTCAACGGCAATAGCAGAGGCCAGTTCCTTTGCATAAGAAGCTTCTTCAGACAATTTTTTATTCTGTACATGTAAACCACTGTTCTCCTCTAAAATATGAACATGTTCTAACATTAGTTTCCCATTCTCAATTTCCTTCACAAAGAAACAAAACCATCTATGTAAGGTCCATTATGCAAAAAAAAGTATAAAACCCACATCAGTTCTTGCTTTCAGTTACAAAAACAAAGTGGAAGATTTGAAATCACAGCTTCAAATTCAAGACTCTAATAATTGTACCAACAGTAAGAAGATGAAGATGGAATTGGCAGAACCACTGACACTAGGTATATATCTTTGGTTGTTCAAATATCTCCTATGGACCAAACCAAAGAATTTCTCTGGACCAACCCAGAGAAAATTCGACCAGATTGAATTTCTCTGAATTGAATTTTCTCTGGTTTTGGACCAAAGAATTTGACTGAATTGAATTTTCTCTGGTTTGGACCAAAGAATTTCTCTGGATTAAATTGAATTTCCTCTGGGTTTGAACCAAAGAATTTCACTGGATTGAATTTTTTCTGGTTAAATTTCCTCTGGGTTTGAACCAAAGAATTCAACTACTACTTGGACACAACGGGGTTAACAAAAGAAAAGCTGCCAGCGCTGGACTAAGACTAACCTCCGAGCTGATTACCTACAGAGACATACATCACACAGAGTGAGTGGGGCTCAGTGAATAATAGTGTGTAGGTAAGTCAAATGAATAAACATAAATCACACCGTATATAAGTACATGGTTCACATATCTGATCTTGTTCTGTAATCATTTCCAAAACGGCCTTGGGCCCAATATTAATGCAGAATGGCCTCAGGCCCAATATTATACAAAACAGCCTCGGGCCCACATATCATACAGAACGGCCTCAGGCCCACATATCAACAGCTTGTTGAACATTGGAGGGTAGGCACAACATCGACATGTATGCTACCTCCCTCGACCTTAGGCCATGAGTCATGATCAATTCAAATCATATTAGGGTCCGTGAGACATCGACATGTCATCACCTCCCTCAGTCTTAGGCTGTCATCGAGATGTAACTTATATCTGAACGGCCTCAGGCCCAGCAATAGCAAGACAGAACGACCTCGGGTCCATAAGTACACCATTGTCCAATATCACATGTGAGTTTTCCAATTGTTCATTATATAGAGACATAGCTTATTCATGATTAACGGTAAGCTAACGATAACTATTAGCAGCAAATAAGCATATCACTCTAGTACTATTACTCACAGTGCTGTGGCGGAGTGATAGTCCCTTCTTGTATGTGACCTACACACACATGCAACTCATAAATTAGTCCATTTTCCTTTTTAATCGATAATCGATTCGTTCAACATTGATTTAATTACAAGCATTTTAAAAGCTTCAAATACACATTTTAGTAACCCTAAAGGGTCAAACACGAGAAAAGAAACACATAAGATTTTTCTCCATGGCCCGCACGTGCGCCCCGCACGTGCATTTATTTTAGTACCTTAACCTCGAATTCCCCTGTTTCCCGCACGTGCGGCTATGAGCCCCGCTCGTGCGGTCGCAGCCTCTGTTTTCAGCAGTCCGAACCAAGGCCAAAATCCAACATGGTCACCACATCACAAAGGGGAAAATTGGGAAAATCAACTCAATATTGTAACATAACATCACCATAATGTGAATCACAAGTCACAATACCACAACAAACATGAATTACAAGCTTGATTAACCTGTAACCCTTTTCTAGTGGTTGTATTTGATGTATGAAAGATATATATATATATATATGTGAGTTCAGCATATAAAACCAAAGAATAAGGTATAATTTTCCTTCACAAAGCTCCAAACAACTAGAATACAAGGATCCTCCAATCAATTAACCAATTATCACACACAATACCTTCCTAGAAACCCTAGCTTTATGAATATAAAAGGAATTTCAATTCAAACCCATTGGAGAGGTTATTCTAGGTGGATTATATCTACATTGAACTCAAAGCTCCACAATTCTTCTCAATTTCTTTAATCTTCTCCTTGTTGAACTTCTTCTCTCTTTTCTCTTCCTCTCTACACTCTCTTCTTCTCTCAGGAGATATTTCTCTTATGATATAAAAGTGACTAGGTTAAGGGCTTAAGAGGGTTATTTAAGAGTTGACTACAATTTAATCATTGCGAATTAAATTTTTACAAAAATTCGTATTATGATCCAAAAATCATACTTATCACAATCATAAAGTCCATTTCGGGTTATCACCCTTCTAAGGCTTTCAATTACTGATCTAAACGTCACAATTGTAACAGATTTCTCTCATAATCGACAGATATAGATCCATAATCTTATAATTCACACAATTAAACTTAATTCACATGGAACTTCACATTAAACATATAAGTGCACATAATAAGAGACTGAAAGCATACCAGAAATATATAAGAGGGTCGGGTTATTACACTCTTCCCCTCTTAAATAAGTTTGGTCCCTCAAACTTGTTTTACCTTATGACAGGAACAACTCCAGATATTGGTGTTGCATTTCTTCTTCTTTTTTCCAAGTAGCTTATGTTCCATAATGTTCTTGCCATTCGACTTTTACCATTGGGATTACCCGGTTCCGTAGTTGTTTCACTTGCCGATCTAAATTTCGAATTGGTTTTTCTTCGTAGGTTAATTTGTCATCAAGTGTAATTTGATGGTACTCTATGACATGAGACGGATTTGGGAGGTAACCTCGAAGCATATATATATGAAACACATTACGTACTTGGCTCTTACTTGGTGGAAGAGCAACTCGGTAAGCCATCAAACCCACTTCCTCCAGAACTTGAAATGGACCGATATATCGGGGTGTTAACTGACCTTTTTTAGCTAATCTTGGGTGTCCCTTCATCGGAGTAACTTTCACAAAAACAAGATTACCTACCTCAAATTTGAAATCTCTTTATCGGTGATCCGCATAACTCTTTTGTCTACTTTGAGCTGTTCTCAACCTTTCTCGAATAATTTTAATCTTTTCGGCCGTCAACTGTACAATTTCAGGCCCTAACAGTGATCTATCTCCGACTTCAGCCCAACACACGGGGGAGCGACATGGTCTCCCATATAAGGCTTCATAAGGTGCCATTCCAATGCTTGAATGGTAACTATTATTGTACGCGAACTCCGCCAATCGTAGATGAGTTTTCCAACTTCCCTGAAAGTCTAAAACACACATTCGTAGCATATCATCTAAAGTTTGTATTGTCCTCTCGGATTGTCCATCTGCCTGTGGGTGAAAAGTTATGCTAAACTTTAACTCTGTCCCCATAGCATTCTGTAAACTTTGCCAAAATTGGGATATAAATTTCGGGTCTCTGTCTGACACAATCGAAATTGGAACATCATGAAGTCTTACCATTTCATTCACGTAAATCACAGCAAGTTTATTCGCATTGTACTTAGTTTTCACAGGTAGGAAATGTGCAGATTCTGTTAACCGATCCACAATGACCCAGATAAAGTTCATGCCCCGAGAAGTCCGTGGTAAACCTACAACGAAATCCATAGTCAAATGTTCCCACTTCCACTCCGGGATTGGAAGGGGTTGAAGCAACCCTGCCAGTTTCTGATGCTCTGCCTTTACTTGCTAACATTGCAAACATTTTGAGACGAATTCTGCAATTTCCCTCTTCATATTTGGCCACCAAAAATTGTGCTTTAAATCTCAATACATCTTGGTACTCCCGAGATGTATTGAAAATCTGGAGGCATGTGCTTCTTCCATCAAGTTCTTCTTCATTCCTGGTACATTGGGAACACATAATCTGCCTTGAAATTTGAGCACCGAATTTACAAAATCGAATCCGGGTCTTGGTTTTTCTTCTATCTCCTCACAGATCTTCTTCAAAAGTTTGTCTTTCATTTTCCTCGATTAATGTTGGTTGGGCTGATATTGCTACTATCATAGCATCCCGTTCACACGTCACAATATCTACATTCATCTTTTCCAATTCAAGTGATAATTCCTTCCGTCTCATGAGCAAATTTGCCAAATTTCCCATACGTTTTCGACTATGAGCATCTGCAACTGTATTGGCTTTACCGGGATGGTAATGGATCTGCAAATCATAATCTTTAATAAGTTCTAACCATCGTCGTTGTTGCAAATTCAACTCTTTTTGGGTGAAGAGATACTTGAGGCTTTTATGATCGGTAAAGATGTTGCGTGTGGCACTATACAACTAATGTCACCAAATTTTTAAAACAAAGACCACCGCTGCCAGCTCCAGATCGTGTGTGGGGTAGTTCTTTTCATGGGGTTTAAGTTGTCGGGAAGCATAAGCGATGACCCTCCCATTTTGCATGAGTACACAGCCTAGTCCTTTATGAGATGCATCACTGTAGATCACAAATCCTTCGGTGCCAGATGGTAAAGCAAGAACAGGTGTTGTAGTTAACTTTGTCTTCAATTCTTGAAAGGCAGATTCCTGTTGTTCTGACCATTCGAACAAAACCCCCTTCTGAGTCAATTGGGTAAGTGGCACGGCAATTTTGGAGAAATCTTTAACAAACCTCCGGTAGTACCCGGCTAATCCCAAAAAACTACACACCTCGATTACATTAGTAGGAGTTGGCCAATTCACGATTGCTTCAATCTTGTGCGGATCAACGGAAACACCTTTCTTTCTTTATCACATGCCCCAAGAAGCCCACTTCATGTAGCCAAAACTCACATTTCTTCAACTTTGCATACAATTTCTTATCTCGAAGCGTCTGAAGAATTAACTGAAGATGATTTTCATGAGCTTCTGTATTCTCTGAATAAATAAGGATGTCGTCGATAAACACCACTACAAACTCATCCAGGTAGGGCTTGAAAACACGATTCATTAAATCCATGAAGGCTTCCGGTGCATTGGTAACTCCAAAGGGCATAACTAAGAACTCGTAATGACCATATCGGGTTCGAAAGGCAGTCTTCTCAACATCCTCAGCTTTGACCTTCAGTTGGTGATATCCCGATCGTAAATCAATTTTTGAAAAGACTTGTGCCCCTCGTAGCTGATCAAACAAATCATCGATCGTAGGTAATGGGTACTTGTTCTTGATTGTTACTTTGTTAAGCTCCCTGTAATCCATACACTACCGAAGAGTCCCATCTTTCTTCTTCACAAAAAGGACTGGTGCTCCCCAAGGAGACACGCTCGAGCAGATGAACCCTTTATCAAGTAAATCTTGTAACTGAACCTTCAACTCTTTCACCTCAACCGGTGACATCCTATAAGAAGTTTTAGAAATGGGTTGAGTTCCTGGCACCACTTCAATTGTAAATTCAATTTTACGATCCACCAGCTCTCCTGGTAACTCTTCCGGGAAAACATCTGGAAATTCACGGACAATTGAAATCATATCAATACCCCCATTCATTGATTGCCCCTCCAAGACACTGCATAAATACCCCTGACACCCTTTCTGTAATAATTTGCATCCCTTCATCGCAGAAATTAAGTAAGGTGGAGAGATCACTCCATGCCCTTTGAAAGTGAATTCTGACTGTCCCGGAGGGTGGAAACTGATTTGCTTGGTCACATAATCAATAGTCGTTTGATACTCACTTAACCAATCCATTCCCAAAATGATATCAAAGTGAGTCATGTCAAGAGGTAACAAGTTGGCATATACTCGGGTGTCCCGAATTAAGAATTCACAAGCAAAATAAATAGATGTACAAGCCATAAAATCCCCCAAAGGTGAAGACACACACAACACATAAGGTAATAATTCCACAGGTCTATTTAAATTTTGGACAAATATTTTGGACACAAATGAGTGGGTGGAGCCTGAATGAAACAACACATGAGCAGAATGGCCGTGAATAGTAAACGTACTTGACACCACTGCCACAGCATTTTGCACGTCGCCCGGAACCAACGCGAACACCGTTCCTTGCCTAGCGGTGTCTTTATTATTGGTGGTTTTTGCTACTAACTTTGTACTTGGAATCAGTGTTGAACCTACTAGTAGTGGTTCGATTCCCATTTTGTCGATCCCTTTGAGGACAATCTTAAAGCATGCCCCGGTCACCCGATAACAAGTTCCACGATGTCTTCTTCCACAATCCGGACAGGTAGGTGCTGAGTCTCGAGTAGGGGTGGAAGCACTAGAAGTTCCCGAATTCAATTTCTTATTTGGTGGTGTCGGTGGCCACTTTGACACTTGAGTTTTCTGTCTCTTCCCCTTCCACTCGAAAATTCGATTCTGAGTAGCAATATTCCCTTCTTCCATAATGGCCCTCTCTAGCACATCAACATACGTAGGTAACTTCAACACATTGATTCAATCAAGGATAGCATTCCGTAATCCCCCCTCGAACTTCCTCGCCTTCTTGTAATCCGTATCCACCATATGAGGTGCAAACCAAGCTAGTTTCGCGAATTGGGCTTCATACTCCGCAACAGTCTTATTCCCTTGTCTCAGAGTTTCAAACTCAATCACTTTCTTATCCCGCATACCCTGCAGAAAATACTTATCATAAAAGAGTTCCAAAAATTGGGTCCAAGTCATCCCTTGATGTTTAACTCTTGTAAGCATCCACCACCTACGGGCCTCATCTTCAAGAGTGAAAGCAGCCAGTTGTACCTTCTGAGCTTTAGTGCATGGAAACACCTCAAATTACTTTTCCACTCCAATTACCCATGCTTCTACTTTCATCGGTTCAATTCCCCCTTTAATTATTGGTGGCATCATCTTCTTGAATTCTTTTGTGAGAGTGATGGTTCGGTCCTCAGCATGATAATCTTGCATCATAGGCGGAGGTACCGGTGGCGGTGGCAGCTGTGGCTGTTGTTGTTGTTGTTGTTGCCGTAGAGTTTCCGTCATTTCCATGATCATTCTTTTGATTTTGTCTAACCGTGCAGAGGTAGAATCCTCTGGATCATCCATCCTTGTTCTCACAATGATCTACATAGTACTCAATTACAACACACACAACAGATACACAGGTAGACACAGATAATAACCATTTCGAAATACTTGTCAGTAGATGTTACATAGACAAATCACGTTGCTATCGTTTACTTCATAGGCACCAAAGACATCATGCATGAAACCTAAGTCTTTTCTAGACATCTTAAAGCTCAATGGATTCGTGTGTGAGATAGCAACTCGTGCTCTGATACCACTTGTCACGCCCCAAACCTGCCCCTAAAAGTTTGGCATGACCGACCCATAATGGGACTTAAAACTCAATAGTCAAAAGCATGACCAACTTATATAATACGAGGGCCTGAACGGAAGCAATTATTAGTTTAAATGACATCCATTGAGCCAGTGTTTAAATGCCAGGATCACAAAACATGTCATCGCATAATTCCACATATAATGAAGCATATACGTAAGTGATACCTATATACAATCCCAACCCTGTAACTGAGGGCATAACCAAAACATCGATGACGAAAGTTATACATGTTTATCAACATTTAACAAAAGGCTAGTGACCAATGCTAAGGGTTATAAAAGGAATTCCGCAAAAATGAGTAGCTTCAACTACTGCTTGGACACAGCGGGGTTAACAAAAGAAAAGCTGCCAGCGCTGGACTAAGACTAACCTCTGAGCTAATTACCAACAGAGACATACATAACACGGAGTGAGTAGGGTTCAGTGAATAATAGTATGTAGGTAATTCAAATGAATAAACATAAATCACACCGTATATAAGTACATGGTTCACATATCTGATCTTGTTCTGTAATCATTTCCAAAACGGCCTTGGGCCCAATATTAATGCAGAACGGCCTCAGGCCCAATATTATACAAAACGGCCTTGGGCCCACATATCATACAGAACGGCCTCAGGCCCACATATCAACAGTTGTTTGAACATTGAAGGATAGGTAGAACATCGACATGTACGCTACCTCCCTCGGCCTTAGGCCATAAGTCATGATCAATTCAAATCATATTAGGGTTGGTGAGACATCGACATGTCATCACCTCCCTCAGTCTTAGGCTATCATCAAGATATAACTTATATTTGAACGGCCTCAGGCCCAACAATAGCAAGACAGAACGACCTCGGGTCCATAAGTACACCATTGTCCAATATCTCACGTGAGTTTCCAATTGTTCATTATATAGAAACATAGCTCATTCATGATTAACGGTAAGCTAACGATAACTATTAGCAGCAAATAAGCATATCACTACACTACTATTACTCACAGTGCTGTGGCGGAGTGATAGTCCCTTCTTGTATGTGACCTACACACACATGCAACTCATAAATTAGTCCCTTTTCCTTTTTAATCGATAATCGATTCGTTCAACATTCATTTAATTACAAGCATTTTAAAAGCTTCAAATACACATTTTAGCAACCCCAGAGGGTCAAACAAGAGAAAAGAAACACACAAGATTTTTCTCCATGGGCCGCACGTGCGGAAGCCCCTCGCCGCACATGCGCCCCGCACGTGCACTTATTTCAGTACCTTAACCTCGAATCCCCCTGTTTTCTGCACGTGCAGCCATGAACTCCGCACGTGCGGTCGCAGCCTCTGTTTTCAGCAGTCTGAACCAAGGCCAAAATCCAACATGGTCACCACATCAAAAAGGGGAAAATTGGGAAAATCAACTCAATATTGTAACATAACATCACCATAATGTGAATCACAAGTCACAATACCACAACAAACATGAATTACAAGCTTGATTAACCTATAACCCTTTTCTACTGGTTGTATTTGATGTATGAAAGATATATATATATATATATATATGTGAGTTCAACATATAAAACCAAAGAATAAGGAATAATTTTCCTTCACAAAGCTCCAAACAACTAGAATAAAAGGATCCTCCAATCAATTAACCAATTATCACACACAATACCTTCCTAGAAACCCTAGCTTCATGAATATAAAAAGAATTTCAATTCAAACCCATTGGAGAGGTTATTCTAGGTGGATTATATCTACATTGAACTCAAAGCTCCACAATTCTTCTCAATTTCTTTAATCTTCTCCTTGTTGAACTTCTTCTCTCTTTTCTCTTCCTCTCTATACTCTCTCATTTTCTCAGGAGATAATTCTCTTATGATATAAAAGTGACTAGGTTAAGGGCTTAAGAGGGTTATTTAAGAGTTGACTACAAGTTAATCAATTTAGTCATTGCGAATCAAATTTTTACAAAAATTCATATTATGATCCAAAAATCATACTTATCACAATCATAAAGTCCATTTCGGGTTATCACGCTTCTAAGGCTTTCAATTACTAATCTAAACATCACAATTGTAATAGATTTCTCTCATAATCGACAGATATAGATCCATAATCTTATAATTCAGACAATTAAACTTAATTCACATGGAATTTCACATTAAACATATAAGTGCACATAATAAGAGACTGAAAGCATGCTAGAAACATATAAGAGGGTTGGGTTATTACACTCTCCCCCTCTTAAATAAGTCTGGTCTCTCAAACTTGTTTTACCTTATGACAGGAACAACTCCGGATATTGGTGTTGCATTTCTTCTTCTTTTTCCCAAGTAGCTTCTGTTCCATAATGTTCTTGCCATTTGACTTTTCCCATTGGGGATTACCCGGTTCCGTAGTTGTTTCACTTGCCGGTCCAAAATTTCAATTGGTTTTTCTTCATAGGTTAATTTGTCATCAAGTGTAATTTGATGGTAGTCTATGACATGAGACGGATTTGGGAGGTAACCTTGAAGCATAGATATATGGAACACATTATGTACTTGGCTCCTACTTGGTGGAAGAGCAACTCGGTAAGCCACCGAACTCACTTCCTCTAGAACTTGGAATGGACCGATATATCGGGCTGTTAACTTACCCTTTTTAGCAAATCTTGGGTGTCCCTTCATCGGAGTAACTTTCACAAAAACATGATTACCTACCTCAAATTCCAAATCTCTTCGTCGGTTATCCGCATAACTCTTTTGTCTACTTTGAGCTGTTCTCAACCTTTCTCAAATAGTTTTAATCTTTTCGATCGTCAACTGTATAATTTCAGGCCCTAACAGTGATTTATCTCCAACTTCAGCCCAACACACGGGGGAGCGACATGGTCTCCCATATAAGGCTTCATAAGGTGCCATTCCAATGCTTGAATGGTAACTATTATTGTACGCGAACTCCACCAATGGTAGAGAGAGAAAGAGAGGGAGAGAGAGAGAGAGAGAGAAAGAAGTGAAAGAGTGCCTCTAACACGTTTTTGGCATCAATTTTGAGGAAAAAAGCTCAAGTCCAAGACCTGGGACATCACAATCTTCTCCTCCTAGGAAATTTCGTAACTGAAATTTGGTTACACCTTTCACTAACCACCTCCAAAGAACAAGGACAATACAACAACAAAAGGGCTTTGAGTGGTAACAACCACACTAATAACAATAATGAATCCATATTAACAACAAATCAATTATAACAGGAAGAGATCAATCTCAAGAACATTTCACTATCACCCTCAAAATTTTCCATAGGCCAAGGTGACAATCCAACAATCACTAATACTATAATCATAAGCATAAGTTCAACAACAATTGTGACAACTCTGCAACAATTCTCATGCTAAAAAGACAACAACCATCATAACAACAAGTGGTTAAAAATTTCAATGATTTATTCTCAAACACAAGAGAAAATTAAAATCTAGAATAAACTAAGCGTTTTCAAATAAATCTGGATACTTGGAGCAGACTTCCGCCTCCTGTTCCCAAGTTGCTTCCTCAACCCCATGGTGTCTCCATGACACATTTACTAACGGTATAGTTTTGCCCCTCAACACTTGTTTTCGAACATCTAAAATTTGAACCGGTCGCTCTTCATACAAGGCATTCTCATCTACCTCCAATTCAGCCCAATTAAGTACATATGAAGGGTCGGGTTCGTACTTCCTAAGCATAGATACATGGAATACATTGTGAACCCCAGCAAGCTATGACGGTAAGGCCAAACGGTATGCCACTTCTCCAATCCGCTCTAAAATCTCGAAAGGTCCAATAAACATTAGAGACAACTTCCCACATTTACCAAATCTCATCAAACCTTGTCTCAGTAAGATTTTAAGAAATATGTGGTCACTAACCTCAAAGGATAGAGGTCATCTTCTCTTATCGGCATAACTCTTCTATCTGCTTTGAGCCGTAGCTAACCTTTTTCGAATGAGAGCAACTTTCTCGGTCGTCTCTCAAAAAATCTCTGAGCCCAACATCGGTGCATCACCCACCTCAGCCCAACAAATGGGTGATCTACAAGGTCGGCCATAACTGGCCTCGAATGGTGATATCCCGATACTTACCTAATAACTATTGTTACAAGCAAACTCAATTAGTGGTAGGTGCCTCTCCCAAGACCCCTTGAAATCAAGAACACAAACTCTAAGCATGTCCTTCAAAATTTGAATAGTACGCTCAGACTACCCATCAATCTAAAGATGATAAGCGATGCTAAGGCTCAACTTAGTTTCCAACATCTTTTGAAGGCTTTGCCACAATCGGGTGGTAAAACAAGGATCTCTATCCGAGACAATGGTCACAAGGACCTCATGAAGTCGAACTATATCTCTAATGTACAACTCTACCAAATAATCAACTCAGTCGCCGGTGCGCATCGAAATGAAGTGCGTAGACTTAGTCAACCTATCAACAATCACCCAAAAGGCATCATCGCTCCATTGTGTTCTAGGGAACCCAACTACAAAGTCCATGGTAACATGCTTCCATTTCCACGGGACTATAGGTAAGGGCTGTAGCAAACTCGCTTGATTTTGGTGCTTGGCCTTCACTTGTTGACAAGTAAGGCATTTCGAAACAAATAAGGTGATGTCTCGTTTCATTCCCCTCCACCAAAACTGACGAATAAGATCATGATACATTTTTGTGCCCCTCGAATGCACCACAAGGCATAAGTAATGAAATTCTCAGAGTACCCCCTCCCTACAAAATTTTGGCACAAATAAACGGCCTAGATACCTCACACTCAAATCCGAGTAGATGTTCAAACCGTTCTCTTCCTTCCCGTTAGAGACATAGTCAGCGAAGTGGCAAACATGATAGGATTAAGATCACAAACTCCTCTGCATAGGCACAATTCGGGTTGGATTCCCATCTAAATACTCATAACCTCATTGAAATAAAAGATCGAATAAAATTACAATTGAAATGAGTTTTGTCAAACGGGATTGCTAATTACAAAAATCTAATACATCTCAGTTGGCGTAAATTCAAATCTTTTTGGGAAAACAAGTATTTTAGACTCTTATGATCGGTGAAAACATCAAACTTCTCGTCGTACAAATAATGCCTCCAAATCTTCAAAGCAAATATTACTGCTGCTAACTCTCAATCATGGGTGGGGTACTTCTTCTTATGAGTTTTCAATTGTCGTGAACTATAAGCCACAGCCTTCCTTTCTTGCATTAACACACAATCAAGTCTATCATGGGACGCGTCACAATAAACAGTATAACCCAAGCCCCTTTCTAGAATTATCAAAATAGGTACGGTGTTTAACCTAGTCTTAAGTTCTTGGAATGACTTCTCACAAGTCTCGTTCCATAAAAATTTGACACCCTTCTGTAGACGTCCCCGAACGTCCTGGGAGGGAATCCCGCTTTGTTCATTGGGCTCACTACAGTTCGGACTCGATTTCACAGTTCTTAATATGATCTCGCAAAGTGCAATGCGAGATTGATAAATCACCAAAGAGTCCAAATCCGGCAAATCGTTTTGAGAAACTGATTTTTAGAAAGAAGTGCCAAACATGGACTGCTTTGCCAGATACAGAGTCGCCACCAAAATATTTTATTTTCGGAGAATTTAGGAAACCCTGACTCGTGCCTTAGGCCACGTGTCCATCATCACCAAAGTTGCCTCGGCTCGGGAACTTGGGTATGATTGGGGAAGGTCATGCAATGAGCACCCCCGCTCGCCCGATCAAAGATCGGCCACTACTAAACATGATATTGAGTTTTTGAAAACAAATGCATTCTTATTCTGGTTTATTAGCCTAGAATTACTACGTGATGCGCACAACAAAACAAGTATAGACTAGATCGCCTAATTTGGAACAAAGCATTGCATATCCGTTTGTTTGGGAAATGATTTGAAGTTTGCTACTCGCAAGTAGGCTAAAATGCAGATTTCAATGAATTGTCCCAATTCAAGTAATCCAACCTTCACCCACAGGCATCCAGGCAGTTATATCACATAAGCAGATAGTCTCATGTCAAGCATGCTGTCATGGCAGTCACTCACACGCATGAAAGGATGCTAAAGCATAAACACTTACCGAGTACTTCGAGCCAAAGAATGAAGTTAATTATAAAACATGCATGAATCCTAACTACGCTGAGATGCCTAATGCAACACATGCAAGAATGCGACTAAGATAGGCTCGGCTATTCTGAGATGGCATATGAGATGCTACAGGTAACATGTATTCAACTTGGAATTGAAATATGATGCAGTTAGTATGATGCGCCGAGCCCGGTGCGTGCAATACAAATGAATGTTATGTGAACATGTTGTCATAAGTATGCTAATTTGAAACATACCCTAAAACTAACCATCATAAGCTGGTAAATAAAAGGGAGAAAGACGTGGGGTTGGAAGACATGCATCATACACACGCACACTTATTACAAAGTTCGCCCTCTCGCGAAGGGTCCAAATAAATAATACAAATCAAATAATTAACTAACTAACGAGCTAACTAATTATTACACAACACTTAACTAATTAAACAAATTAATTAAGCTACTGAAAGCAGTAAAGCAGTCTCGGGAAGAGGGACGAATGCATGCATGCTCAGCTTCGCTCGAAAATCCATCGCCATGTCATGTTGCCTCTATTTACACTACTCTGCACCTCTGAAAACTTCAAAAGTCTCAAGGATACTTCTGAACCACCTTGGGGACATTCTGAGAGTCCACCGACCAAAAGACAAGGCCATCGGAGAAGAACTGGTCATCAACCATATATGAGGCTCTCGGCCAACAATTTGTAGCCGACCGACACTTCAGATGGCCGACCGGCCATCTATTCCTGCAGAATGCTGTTTTGCTGCAGCAGAGGACAAACAGAGCATGGCAATGCATTTACAAGACAATGTTTGCACAACCACCCTCCTTATCATGTTATGAACTCAAGGGAGTATGGTTCTCGACCCTCGGGCCACCAATCACGCATTTCAATGCATGATGGCCAAAGGAGCCAAGTGTGCAATTTATATCAAATGAAATGCACACAACACATAAGGGGCCCCAACCTCTATCATGGTTGATCAAGAGGCAAGGGACGCATGCATGCAAGCAAAACTAATGCAACATGAGCATGTTAAGGACAATGCCATACAAGGCTAATGGTATAAGCATGCCAAATGCAATACAACCTAAACAAGTATGCAAACATGCAAAGGATGACATGATAGCATACACAATGCCAATATGAAATGCAACATGGATAACCTAACAAGGCTAATGGCATGCACAATGTACAATGCACAATGCTAATGCTCACATACTCAATGCAAGACAACATATGCACCAATATGGCAAGATGCGACTAGCATACACGATGCGAATATCAAATAGCATACTCAATGCGACGAACTACATGGCATGCGCAATGCTATGAACTACAATGGCATACTCGATGCAAAATGGACTTAAACCAAAATGAGTGGGCCTCAGCCACACTCAAATCAGTGGCCAATCATGATGAAAATGAGGCAACAACACACGCACAAACATGCAAGGTGCAATGGCTCCAAGTCTAGGGCACAAAGCACAACTCTACAAGAGCATTGGAAGGATAAAATATGGCATATAATAGCACAAGTTCCAGCTCTGAAATGGCATACAAGATGGTCTCGAATCATGCAAATAACTCACACAACGCACGTTGGATGGCTCAAATACCGAAACTAGTGAAGCACATTACACTAGAGGTATGCAAAGCAATGCACAAATGACCAAACCAGCCCCAAACAGTCCCTATGCAGGCCCAAAACAGTGGCAAAATGGACTAAGATGATGTCTTGAAGTGCACAAAAATAAAGCTCATGCAATGGCTCATAAACGGGGCATACAAGCACAACTCTCAAATGCGCTTAAAGAGTGATAAACATGGGAAGATGGTGAATGAATAAGCTCTGAAATATCATACACAATGATACTAAAACATGAAAACACCTCAATATAAGCATGCAATAGGCTTCAAAACTCAAAGCTAGGCATGGCTATTACACTACAAGCATGCATGGCAAGCATCATTCGACCATGGGACCTCAAAATAGAGCTAAGGTAGCCCAAATCATGAATAAAATCAGTTTAGAACATGGCCAAATATGCTAGAATCAAGGGCCAAGACAACATGCAATGTAAGCTAGTGAGCATGGTTTACACTGCAAGTATGTGAAGCATTCAAGAGGCCACTAAACCAACAAAAGATAGAGGTATGAAATGCCAAATAATGCCCAAAAACCCACTCAAAAGTGGTCAACACATGCAAGAATGTGCTCCTTTGATAAGCTATGAATAGAATTATTCTACACATGCAAGAGGCACACCCAAGATGACAAAACCAGCTCTGGACAGAGCCTAGGTAGGCCCTAAAAGTCACCAAAAAGGGCCTGAAACAAGGCTTGGAGGTGTGAAAATATAGGCTCCTTTGAAAGGCCAAATATGCTAGTAAACAAGACAACAAGAGAGAGGGTCACCCCTCTTTGATTTTGGCCCTCAAAACCACATTCTCACCACTAAAAATCCACTAGATTTCAGTGGTAGGAAGGCCAAGAAAAGACTAGCTCGAAGGCCTTATGGTATGGCACAAAACAAGGCCAAAATAAGCATGCAAGAGGGTAGATGACCCTCAACAACAAAATGGTCTTAAACAAACATGAAAAGGACCTTAAAACAAGTCTTTTTTTAGTTTACAACAAAGCTTAAATATGTATGCCAATGAGGTTAAGAGAAGGATCAAAATAATGCTAAAAAGAGGGAAAATGGGTTACCCATGTAGCTCAACAAAACCAGCAGCTTCTCCAGCCTAAAACCAACTCTTCAACCTCTAAAAATACCCTCCAAGGACCTTAGATAAATGGTGGAGGTGTGTGGCTATGAGGTGTGGTGTAATAGGCCAAGAACAAGACCCTTTTGAACCCAAAATATAGAGATATAAAGAGAGATATATCTTGGAGCCTTAGACAATTTTTTTTTCAACCTCTCTAAAGGAGAGGGAGGCCCTCTCTTATAGAGAAACAAGGGGGTTCAAGCTTCTTGGAGAAGCTAGAGCAAAGGTTCAAGAGGTTTAAGCTTCTTCAAGAAGCTAAAACGAAGGTTCAAAAGGTTCAAGCTTCCTCAAGAAGCTAAAATAAGGGTTCAAAAGGTTCAAGCTTCCTCAAGAAGCTAAAACGAAGGTTCAAAAGTTTCAAGCTTCCTTAAGAAGCTAAAACGAAGGTTCAAAATGTTCAAGCTTCCTCAAGAAAGAAATGCCTCTGAAAGGTTCAAAAGGTTCAAGCTCTCCAAAAATTGTGCCAAACGGAGAAAGTTGAGCGGTCCTGAACCGAGGCGGACGGCCGACGGTTCCGAAAATCAGAAACTGGTGTCCAAACGGGAACAGTGGTTTACGACCACGAAAAGTAGCCTACGGCCACTGAGAGATGGTCTGCGAGACCTCTCCCTCCCTTCGGGAAGAGAAAACAGAGCCTGGTTCGCAAACCGAGGCAAAGCACAAAAAAGTCACGAGGTTCGGAGGCAAGGCTCTCAGCCGAGACTCTGTAACCTCAGAACGAGCACAACATGTGTCATCACCGAGCACTCAATCGATGATGTCTGAGTCTTAAGGTCGGTCAAAATGGGGTGTCTACACCTTCCTTGTCAGCACGGTCAATGGTGTGACTAGTCTAGAAAAGTCCCTTATGAAACGACAATAATACCCGGCTAACCCTAGGAAACTCCAGATTTCAAAAACATTCTTAGGTTGTTCCTAATATTGCATGGCATCTATCTTAGAAGAATCTACATTTACTCCTTCTCCATACACAACATGCCCCAAAAACTTTACTTCAGTCGGCCAAAACTCGCATTTCTCAAATTTAGCATACAATTGGTGCACCCTAAGCAAGTCAAGCACTATTTGCAAGTGTTTCTCGTGTTCCTTCTTGGAGTTAATAAATCAAGATATCGTCCACAAAGACGACCACGAAACGGTCTAAGAATTCAAGAAATACTCGATTCATCAAGTCCATAAAGAAAGCATGCGTTGGTTAAACCGAAGGGCATTACTAGAAATTCATAGTGGCCATAACACATGAGAAAAGCCATTTTTTGGATATTCTCCTCCCGAACTCTCAACAGATGGTACCCCAATCTCAAGTCTATCTTCGAAAAGCAACGAGACCCTCTAAGTTGGTCAAATAAGTCATTTATTCTGGGTAGAGGATACTTGTTCTTAACGGTAACTCGATTCAATTTGCGGTAATCAATACAGAATCTCAACAACCCATCTTTTTTCTATGCAAAAAGAGCCGACGCTCGTCATTGTGCTGTACTAGGGCAAATAAAACCCTTGTCTAAAATTTCTTCGAGTTGAATCTTCAACTCATGTAATTTTGCGAGTGTAAATCTATACAATGCCATGGAAATCGGTGTCGTGCCAAGCACTAAGTCAATGGAGAGCTTGATCTCCTGGTGGGGTGGCAAACTAGTAAGATCCTCAGGAAAGACATTTCGGTATTCACAAACTACCCTCGGCAATTCAACTCGGACTCCATCACTTTCACTATCCAAGAGAGTTACAAGAAGACAACTAAGCTTGCTCCTACCACGAGGGTTATAAATTGGCGATAAGACTCTATCAGCTCGGTCCCCCAGAAAATAAAAATAGTCACCACTCGAGGTGCACACCATAACCCTTTGACGGTAACAATCACTAACAGCATGATACGAAGACAACCAGTTCATGCTTAAAATGACATCAAAACCCAACATGTCTAACAACACAAATGCAAAAGGAAGTCGGCACTCGACAACCTCTATCTCACAACCACGACATCCCCAGTCCAAGTCAACCTTACCCCAAATTGGTGACTCTACCCTAAGTGAAGACGCTAACTGAGCCACCTCTAACCCCAATGCAGAAGCAAAAGCAGAAAAGACAAATGAATGCAACGCACCCATATCAATCAACACATTAGCCAAAGAATTGAACACAACAAAATACCTCTCACAATAGAGATCCTAGCTACTACTCTGGCGCTATAACAGGATATACGTGCCCCTGTGGCCTTTGATCAACTTGCTTATCTCTCAGAGCATAGGTCTGCTGTACTGACTGAGCCGAGACAACTCCCTGATTAGCTCATGAGGTTTGGATTGAATGAGCCTACTAATGGCTGTGAGTCTACCTCGACTCTAATGCGCTAGATACGCTTCCTAACTACAGGCAAGCTTTTCTGAAATGCCCCAACTAACCACACTAAAAGTACGTAGGTCCTTGTTCCCTACTCTAGGACTGACTCCGAGATCGGTTAGGTGGTGGTGGTGATAACATCTGATGCCCTCCTCTCTTCTGTAGGTAGGCACTAGCCTTGTGACCCTGTTGGCCACACTTAAAACAAGTAAAGTTGCCCTGAGCATTCCTCCCCAGGCCAACACTTGGCAATGGCAAAATAGATTGAGTCTGCTGTGATTGGGGCTGTGTAGTTGATTTTTCATACTCCTCGGAGGGATTTAGTCTCCTCGGATATGATAGCCCTACAGTTCGAACTCCCGTAGTTCTGAATCTGGCTTCACAAGTGCAATGTGCAACAGAAAAAATGCAAATGAGAGTCCAAATCTGGAAAATCTTTGAAAAATCTATTTACAATAAGAAATGCCAAAAATAGACTGCATTACCAGATTTCAGAGTCGTCACTTAAATATTTTTGGAAAATTTAAGAAACCCGTGACTCGTGCTAAAGGCCACTTGTCCATCATAACAAAAGTGTCTTGGCTCTGGAACTTAGGTATAAGAAGGGAATGTCATGAATTGAGCACCCTCCTCACCCAATCAAAGATCGGCCTATACTAATTATGATGTGATTTTTATGTACATTATATGCTCTTGTTCTAATTATTAATATGCTAACTTACTATGTGAGGCACATAAATATAGACTATTTCACCCACTTTGGAATGCTTTGATTTCATGCTTATTTGAAGAGAGTTTTGAATATGTTGAAAAAGTAAGCTCATATGTACATTAATCAAAATGATCCCAACTTAAGCGAAATAGCCTTCATCTATCGATATTCAAAGAGGTATATCAAATAAGCACTTAGCCTCATGATAGTATGCTTGATATGGCAACACAAACACACATGCAATATGCTAAAGTAAGAAATGCTCACCTAGTACTTAACCGAGGCAAGCCAAAGAGAAGAAAATAATTAGAAAAATGTATGCTCTAATATGCAAGTGACTAATGCAACACATACAAAATGTAACTACTAGGTTCAATTTATTTAATATGTCATACAGATCAACTCAAAACATGCGGTGACGCATGTATTCAAGTAAGTAGGAAATGACAACAATGTTAGAATGATGAACCGAACCCAATGCATGCAAAAATGGATGCAACACATGGTAATGATATGAAACGAAAAACATGATGCTACCACGGTAACCATGTAAATAAAAGGGAGAAAGAAATAGGGGTTGGAAGACATACACAATATTACAAGGGTTACAAATTTGACCTCGCACAAGAGGGTCCAAATGAATGTCCTAATTAACTAATTATTACAACACCAAATGAATTAACTAAATTAACTAGCTATTACAAATTCGAATGAAGCCAACTAATTAATTACATTGTAGACGTCCCCGAATGCCCCGGGAGGGAAATCCCGTTTTGTTCGTTGGGCTCACCACAGTTCGGACTCAAAAGTCACGGTCCTGTATCTAATCTCGCAGAGCGCAATGCAAGACCGATGAATCATCAAAGAGTCCAAATCTGACAAATCATTTTGGAAAACAGATCTTTAGAAAGAAGTGCCAAACATAGACTGCTTTACCAGATACAGAATCGCCACCTAAATATATCATTTTGGGGAAATTTAGGAAACCTTGACTTGTGTACCGAAGGCCACGTGTCCGTCATCACCAAAGTTGCCTCGGCTCAGGAACTTGGGTACGATTGGGGAAGGTCACTTCGTGAGCACCCCCGCTCGCCCGATCAAAGATCAGCCTCTACTAACCATGATATCGAGTTTTGAAAACATTATGCATTCTTATTCCGGTTATTAGCCTAGATTTACTACGTGATGTACACAGCATACAAGTATAGACTGGATCGCCTAAATTGGAACAACACATCTCATGTTTATTTATTTTGAAAATGGTTTGATGGTGCTACCCGCAAGTAGGCTAAGACATGGATTTGCCACCATAAGAAATGCCAAAAATAGACTGCATTACCAGATTTCAGAGTCGTCACTTAAATATTTTTGGAAAATTTAAGAAACCCGTGACTCGTGCCAAAGGCCACTTGTCCGTCATAACAAAAGTGTCTTGGCTCTGGAACTTAGGTATAAGAAGGGAATGTCATGAATTGAGCACCCTCCTCACCCAATCAAAGATCGTCCTATACTGATCATGATGTGATTTTTATGTACATTATATGCTCTTGTTCTAATTATTAATATGCTAACTTCCTATGTGAGGCACATAAATATAGACTATTTCACCCACTTTGGAATGCTTTGATTTCATGCTTATTTGAAGAGAGTTTTGAATATGTTGAAAAAGTAAGCTCATATGTACATTAATCAAAATGATCCCAACTTAAGCGAAATAGCCTTCATCTATCGATATTCAAAGAGGTATATCAAATAAGCACTTAGCCTCATGATAGTATGCTTGATATGGCAACACAAACACACATGCAATATGCTAAAGTAAGAAATGCTCACCTAGTACTTAACCGAGGCAAGCCAAAGAGAAGAAAATAATTAGAAAAATGTATGCTCTAATATGCAAGTGACTAATGCAACACATACAAAATGTAACTACTAGGTTCAATTTATTTAATATGTCATACAGATCAACTCAAAACATGCGGTGACGCATGTATTCAAGTAAGTAAGAAATAACAACAATGTTAGAATGATGAACCGAACCCAATGCATGCAAAAATGGATGTAACACATGGTAATGATATGAAACGAAAAACATGATGCTACCACGGTAACCATGTAAATAAAAGGGAGAAAGAAATAGGGGTTGGGAGACATACACAATATTACAAGGGTTACAAATTTGACCTCGCACAAGAGGGTCCGAATAAATGTCCTAATTAACTAATTATTACAACACCAAATGAATTACATAAATTAACTAACTATTACAAATTCAAATGAAGCTAACTAATTAATTACACTGTAGACATCCCCGAACACCCCGGGAGGGAAATCCTGTTTTGTTCGTTGGGCTCACCATAGTTCGGACTCAAAAGTCACGGTCCTGTATCTAATCTCGCAGAGTGCAATGCAAGACCGATGAATCATCAAAGAGTCCAAATCTGACAAATCGTTTTTGAAAACAGATTTTTAGAAAGAAGTGCCAAACATGGACTGCTTTGCCAGATACAGAGTCACCACCTAAATATTTTATTTTGGAGAGAATTTAGGAACCCTGACTCGTGCCGAAAGGCCACGTGTCCGTCATCACCAAGTTACCTCGGCTAGGGAACTTGGTACGATTGGAGAAGGTCACTTCGTGAGCACCCCGCCTCGCCCGATTAAAAGTCGGCCTCTACTAGCCATCAGATATCGAGTTTTGAAAACATTATGCATTCTTATTCCGGTTATTAGCCTAGATTTACTACGTGATGACACAGCATACAAGTATAGACTGGATCGCCTAAATTGGAACAACACATCTCATGTTTATTTATTTTGAAAATGGTTTGATGTGCTACCCGCAAGTAGGCTAAGACATGATTTGCCACCCTCAGGTGGGCTTAGAAAAACGTGATGGTTTGCCACTCTCAAGTGGCTTAAAACTCACAGTCAATGCATTATTCCAATTCAGATAATCAAACCTTCACCCACAGGCATTCAGGCAGGTACATCACATAAGCACATAGCCTCATGGTAAGCATGCTATCATAGCAGTCACTCACACACATGCAAGGATGCTAAAGCATGAGAACTTACTGAGTACTCCGAGTCAAAACAGAAACTAGTTAGTAATCAATGCATGATCCTAGTTCATGTTAAGATGGCTAATGCAACACATGCAAAATGCAACTAGAAATAGGCTCGGCTATCCTAAGAATGGCATATGAGATGCTACAGCTAACACGTGTTCAACTTGGAATTGGAATACAATGCAGTTAGTATGATGCGCCGAGCCCAGTGCATGCAATACAGATGAATGATGCAAACATGCAAGCATAAGAATGCTAATTGAAACATGCCCTAATCTAACCATCATAAGTTGGTAAATAAAAGGGAGAAAGACGTGGGGTTGGAGGACATACATCACACACATGCACGCTTATTACAATTGTGCCCTCGCTCGGAGGGTCCGAATAAATAATACAGTCCGAATAAATAATTAACTACTCTAACTAATTAAATATTACAAAATCCTAATTAATTAACAAATTAACTAGGAAAACGAATAAACTAGCATGCAAGCTATAAAATGGACTGCCTCAGTTCTTGTTCCGAATGACGAAAGATGCATGCATACTCGGGTCGCCTTGTCGGGAAATTCTATCGCGGCGCCTCACCTCGCCTTTGTTTGCAATTGATCTCAGAAACTTGCACAAAGCTCCAGAAGGCTGAAATTCCACCTTGGGAAGGCCACCGACCAGTTATCAGCATGGGAGACCACCTGCCGACCACCCTTTGTGGTGGAGACCAAAGAGGGTGGTCGGCCTGCCAGAAAATCTGGTCGGCCGACCAGTTTCCACTTCTGGTTTCTGGTTTTTCTACAACAAAAGCAAGAAAAAGAAAAGGCAATGTATTTTCAACAAATGTGTGCATGACCACTCTCCCCGTCCTTGCACAAGCTCAAGGGAGTGTAGTCCTCGATCCTCGTGCCACCAATCACGCATCTCAATGCATGATGGCCGAGAAGTCGAATTGCACGACTCAATGTGAAATGAATGCACATATAAACACAACAAGGCCTAAACTCCATCATGGGTAATCCGGAGTGTCGGCGATCGGAAATTGAGACACGTTTCGTCACTTTGAGTATGAAACGCCCCACGTTTCCCATGTTTGGACTAACCCTACTCCAAACACAATGCAATGAGATGGCACACACAATGCGACTAACGTACAACCCTAAATGCAATGCAACCTAATCATGCTGGCATGTGAGGGATGATATGCACACATGCAACCTAGCATACGCAATGCTATAGACTAAAATGGCATACACAATGCACATGAGCTATATGGCAAACACAATGCACACATACGAAGATGGACATACACAAAGGCATAATCAAAGCATACACAATGCGATGGTCAAACAAGCAACAACATGAACCAAATGGCATACACAATGCAAGGTGGACTTAAACCAATATGAGTGGACCTCAGCCACACTCAAATCAGTGGCCATATGATGAAAATGAGACAACCGAAATACATGCAAACATGCACGGATGCAAAGGACCGATCCTAAGGCACAACATGCGACTCTAACAAATCATGGCAAAGGATGAAATATGGCATAGAATGGCACATGATCCAGCTCTGAAATATGATGCACAATGGTCCCGAATCATGCAAACACTTCACACGATGCGTGCTAAATGGCCTGAATACCGAAACTAGTGAAGTGCGTTATACTAGAGGTACACAAAGCAATGCACAAATGGAAAAACCAACCCCAAACAGACCTTGGGTAGTCCAAGATAGTGGAAAATTGGTCTAAAATGATGGCTAGAAATACATTCAAATGAAACCTATGCAATGGTTGGTAAATGAGGCATACAAACCCGACTCTCTAATACGTTTAAAAAGTAGAAATCATGGGAATATGGCATTCATATAAGCTCTGAAATATGATGTATAATGACCCCAAAGCATGAAAACACCTCAGTATATGCATGCGATGGACCTCAAAACTCCAAGTTAAGCATGGATATTGAACTACAGGCATGCAAAACAAACATCATTCAACCATGAGACCCAAAAATAGAGCTAAGGTAGTCCAAAACATGCACAAAATCAGTTTAAGGCATGGCCAAAATATGCTAGGAAAGGCGGCCAAAACAACATGCAAAACAAGCTAGTGAACCATGATTTGCACTACAACTATATGAAGCACATGAGAGGCCACCAAACCAACAAAAAAAAGAAGTATGTCATGCCAAAATATGACCAAAAACCCACTAAAACTCAGTCAATGCATGCAAGAATGATATGTCCCTTTGAAAGGCCAATAAGAGGGTTATTCTACACATGTATAATGGACATACAAAATAGAAAAACCACCTCTGGAAAGAGGTTATGAGGGCCCTAAAACTCACTAAAAAGGGCCTGAAATGAGGCTAGGAAGCATGCAAATAAAGGCTCCTTTGAAAGGCCTTGAAGAGGATTACTCTACACATGCATAATAGACATTCAACATGGCAAAAAAAACTCTGGATAGAGTTCATGTAGGTCATAAAACTCACAAATAATGGCCTGAAACATGCTCAAGAAAGGTGCAAATATGGGCTCCTTTGTAAGGCCAACAATGCTGGTAAACAAAACAAGGGGTGAGAGGGTCACCCCTCTCTGATTTTTGGGCTCAAAATAGCATGCTAGCTACTGAAAATCCACTAGATTTCAGTGGCTAAAAGGCCAGACAAAGCACAATACAAAGGCCTCAATGCATGGCTCAAACAAGATGAAAACAAGCATGCAAGGGGGTTAGATGACCCCCAACAGAAAAATGACCTTGAACAAACATGTTTAGAAGCTCAAAAAAAGACTTTTTTCAGTTTACACCGAGGCTCGAAAATGCTTTCAAGTATGGCTAAAGTAAGGAGCAAAATAAAGACCAAAAGAGGGAATGTAAGTGTTACCCTTGTAGCCAAGAAAGACAGCAAGCTCTGGACCAAGAAACCAGCTCCTCAAGCTCTAAAAACAAGCTCCAAGGACCTTAGGTTGGTGTTGGAGATGTTGGGCTAAGAGGTAGTGTGTAAAGGGGCAAGAACTTGGCTCTTTTTTAGGGCAAAATATAGAGACAAGAGGGAGATATGTGTGTGTGTGCTCCAGCCATTCTTGAACCCTTGCAAAGGAAGGGAGGCCCTTCCTTTATAGAGAAGAGAGGCCAAAGCTTCTCTTTGAAGCTTAAAACCAAGAATGAACATCCTCCATACACGTGTATGGAGGATGGTGCAAATGCCTCCCAACTGGCACAGTTGGATAGCATTCAAGGAGACAAAAAAGCAGAAGGCTGGCCGACCAGTTCAGGTGGTCGGCCGACCAAGTTCAAAAGGGTCAATCTTGAAAGGTGGTCGGCTAGCCCATATTGGTGGTCTCCTAGGTGAATGCAGCTTAGTGGTGGTATGGGAGACCAAAAATTGTGGCCCAAAAACCAAGAAAACCAACTTCCCGACAAGAAAACCAGAAAATAGACAAGCGGGGAGAAAATTGGTCTCCAAGAATAAAAGGTGGTCTCCCACCCTTGTACCACCTCCCAAACAATGAAACTA
Organism: Camellia sinensis; assembly: GCF_004153795.1. Taxonomy (NCBI): domain Eukaryota; kingdom Viridiplantae; phylum Streptophyta; class Magnoliopsida; order Ericales; family Theaceae; genus Camellia; species Camellia sinensis. Next base: position 123,903 of record NW_021031853.1, read on the forward strand.
GGGTCCATACCAAAAATGAACCCACACTGATGCAAAACGAAGGTTCGGGGGCCAAAACGCGCAGCCGGGGGCCCCAAAAACTGACTGTTAAGCATCAAAGGTGGCGTGCGACCACAAAGGTGGTCTCCCGGGCCATAGTGTCCCTCTAGACAGAGAAAACATGGTGTGTACCAAAAACCGGAGCAAACGGAGGTAGTTAAGCAGTCCCAAACCGAGGCACACGGCCGACGGCTCCGAAAATCAGAAATTGGTCTCCAAACATAGCCTACAGCCACTGAGAGATGGTCTACGAGACCTCTCCCTCCCTTCGGGAAGAGAAAACAAAACCTAGTTTGCAAACCGAGGCAAAGCACAGAAGAGTCCCGAAGTCCGGGGGTAAGGCTCTCAGCCGGAACTCCGAAACCTCAAAACGAGCACAACATGCACCATCACCGAGTGCTCAATCGATGACGTCTAAGTCTTAAGGTCGGTCAAAAATGGGGTGTCTACATACACATACTAATATTAAAACACTAATTTAAAGGACTTGAATGGAAGGCAAGGAGCCACAAGCGCACAACCGAGAACGTCCTCCTAGAAACCTCTCTGTTTGCTGCCAGAATCTGCTCTATTTGCAGTCAAAAAATTATTCTATTTTGTCCTCAGATTTTGCTTTGTTCTGCCACAAAAATGCCATCGCCTATACAAAAATGGGTAGTTGGCCAGCCTTGAAAAGTGGTTGGCCGTTCGAAATGGTGGCCGGCTGACCATTACTTTTGAGAAATACCCTGTTGCCACAAAGTTGAAACAGTGCAAAAACTGAGTGTTTCTAGGAGTTGTTTGTCCTCTCTTCCCTTATCTATCATGAAGATGATTATGGAAGGAGTAGATTCGATTCACAAATCATCAATTGTCGCAAATTTGTTGCATGATGATCTTAGAACCGATAGGACAAAAGCTCAATAAAATGAAATGAAAGACAAATAACACCTCCTCCCTATCATAGAGTTGCCTCAAGGGAAGGGATTGACATTGTTTCATGAGCCATTAAACATCACTAAAGAGTATGCAATGGTTCAAGACGCAATAGGTTTAATATAACATTCGATTGAACCTAACCCAATTTTATTACATTTTTTTACCTCTTTTTATTAGCCTTTTTTTTTACATTACTTTTTCATTTCTTATATTTTCTTCAGTTTTGTCCAAAAGTGTAGATTACATCCTCTAAGTCCAAAAGTGATAAAATAGCAAGCACGACTTGACCCAAGAAATGAGCTTGTCAAGCCCTTTTCTATGGGCTAATAAAAAGAATCAAACGTTAGGTAAAAAAATCGAACTCATTTACAAGTGATAATAAATTCTAAATCAAACCCAAAATGAGCGATAATGACTCTAAATCCAAACTTGATAATAAGCTATAATGACACTTTCTTTTGTGATTTCCAAGGGTCTAACTAGAAAGTTAGTCCCTCAGAAGTAATACATCGGCGATAAAGAGAAGTATCAAATGAGAGATCACGTCTAGCGTAAGCATGAATGATCTCTTTCATTTGATTCAACTCTTTACTCAAAAGAAACAAAGAATGAAGGGAGGTTGCAAAGGTGATTATTACAAAAATGTGAGTATTTACATGAGAACTATGTAAAGAAAGCTATAAACTCAAATGAATTGGTGGCTATGGCCTAAACAACCAAATCCATAAGGACTTACAACAACATAAGCATAGTATTCAAAGCATAAACTAAATAAACACACTAAAAAACCCCTAAATAGCACAAAACAGTGCTGAAAATCATTTATAAAATGGCAGAAAATTTGAACAAAAATAGGAGGAAACAAGCCTAGTAAGCAAGCCAAAGAAGGGTGGCTAACCCCTCCACCTTTGGAACTTGAAATCACATATTTTCAGCATTTGAAAACAGCCCAAAATAGTGTATAATCAAAGTAAAAAGAATGGAAAAGAGTAGTATAAACAAAGAAGAAGATGGCCAAAGCTTATACCTCTTGAAGAGAGGATGTTCTTTGCTAAGCAAACTTGATTCAAAGCACTCTCAAGTCTCTGAAAGTAGGCTCAAAATCTCAGTAGGAAGCTTCAAGTTTAAGCTCCAATAGTGTATCTATCTTGTATATATAATTGAGAGGGTAGAGAAGATGGCTTGGATTTCACTAAGCTCTTGAATGAATTTTTTCAACCCCAAAACCTAAGGGCAGGCCTTCTATTTATAGAATTTCTCCCTCTCATTTCAAAAACAGCTGTATAGGGACAGTTGATGCAAAGAATGGGCGTAGGGACAGCTAGTAGCTGTAAAATATATGTTGCCGCTAAACATGGCCGGCCGGCCGTTAAAGGGGATGACCGGCTAATCAACTTTGGCCTTTCGGCAATCGGTTGGCCTACAGCTGTTTGGATGATCAGACTAAATGAAAAGTGGTTTTAATCAAAAAGGGTGTAAGGTTTAGGCTTAAAGGGTTTTTGAAGCTCAAAAGAGAATTCTTCTTGTTGAAGATTCGAACGATTACTTAGTGTAACGTTTCATCATCGAGTACTTGGAACAAAGCGCCCAAGTCTTAAGGGTGGTGAAAATGAGGTGTGTATAGGCTGGGATGAAGAAGTGCCCCTATACTTCTTACTAAGTCTGAAGTCCCCCTACAACTCTTGACCCCTAGACCTCAAACCCTGAAGTCTCTCATTCTCGATCTGTACTATAATCTCTACATGTGTTGCCGTCTCCACAAGGCGATCATAGTTCCTAATCATATTTCCGGCAACCTTCAACAAGATTTTTGTTCTCAATCTCTTCTTGAATTTCATGCAATGACATTTCTCTATTGCCACTAACTTCGGTGCAAACTAGGACAAACTAGTGAAGGCCGCTTCAAACTCGACCACAGACAAGTTAAGTTGCTTGAGGTCTTGAAATTCTTGCCTTAACCTCTCCCTAACAATGGGAGGTAGGTACTTATCTCAATGAAAAAAGCTTCCCATGTCAGCACCACTTTGCATTTGGCGTACTTCCACCATTGGCCCGCATCCCCTTTGAGGTAGTAACTCGCCAAAGTCACCCTAAGTTCACTATCATCGATGTGAAGCATCTCAAATGTCTTCACCTTTTGCTCGAGCCACTCGTCCGCCTTCTTGGGCTCGAGGCCATTGTGAAACTCATTCGGCTTGGCCGGCAAAAACTCTATAGTAAGAAAACTCGCCCTTGTCTCCACGGTATTCTCTCAAGCTTGGTTCTTCGCCCTTAAGATATTCATCGACTCTCTCAAAGCCCCTGCTATTTGTCGGGCTAGGAAACCCATTACGGCATGACCTGCTTGCTCTGGGACTCCCGCTTGGTTCACTTGCTCGGCCACGTTAGCTTTGCCTAGTTGCTCGGCCGTATTTGCTTGGCCGAGCCCTTCTTCTTGTACCGGAACCTCATGGACTAGTACTTCATATATACCTTAGCGAGGCCTACCACATCTCCCGCCTCTACGACCACGTGACTAACCTCCTCCTAAAATCCTAATTAAGGATAAGAATAAATAATTTAGCACGTAATCTCATATGTGCTCGCAACTTATCTCACACATCACATCACAACAATTCTAGTCATATAAACATGTTATCACATAATACCTAAAACATATAACATCTCCTAATTTAGCAAAATGAATCCGTTGCGAGCCCCAAGTATTCAAACCCATTAATTTTGATACCAACCTAAAGAAGTTAACACAATAAATTCATTACCTTCCTACAACATAAGCTTGTGTTCTAATTTAATAGCTTCCAATGCTTAATATATAAGGAATATAAAGCCTCAACATTGACATCATCATCAATCTCTAACATGTGTATTCATTAAACTCTAGAGATTTATAAATAAAAAAAATACTCCACATGAGATTATATATTCAACATCCCTAGAATATGAATCTATAGCATGTGGCACAATAAGTCAAGTACAATTCAATGCCCTCAAGGCTACAAAGTCCATGGCTTAAGCCCGGCTACATAAAAAAAAAAAATGGTTTCTCAAACCCATACATGTAAAGCCCTTAGCTTGTCAAAAATAATTAGAACAAAAGGAAAGAGCCTTGTGCTCTCAAAATACATCCCTTGCCTTTAACTCGGCAAAATCACCACATCCTTTCTTGCACAAAATCCCAAAGGGTGAGCACAAAGCCCAATAGAAAGATCTTAACAAAGTATATATACATATATTTTATACAGTCTCCTGAGATGAATGCATATGCCATGTCATGCTCAAACATATAACTCTGTCTTTTGAAAACCTTATGCTCAATGCATTTTGAAAACACAACAATTCAAGAATGTCAATGTAGTTCAAAGGATGGTAAATGCGACACGGGTAATCCTTAGGTTTGTGTCTGCAAGTATGCATATCAAGCACAACCAATAGGAATGGCAACGGGCCGGGGACCCAAAAGTATGGAATTCCTTATCCCCGCCCTCAATCCCCAGCGAGGAACCCATCACCTCCCCCGCCCCTGCCCCCTAACGGGGATCGGGTTTTCCTAACCCCGAAAAATCCCCAATGGTGATAGAGTTAAAGAGCTGATTTGTTATCATCATCATCATCTCACACACACATACACATAAAGTGATGCAACAGAGAGATATATACACGCACACACACACATCACACAAACACACATATCTGCAGATCTAAGGAGTCGTTATCATCATCATCATACACACACACAGGTAACCTTCAACAAGATTTTTGTTCTCAATCTCTTCTTGAATTTCATGCAATGACATTTCTCTGTTGCCACTAACTTCGATGCAAACTGGGACAAACTAGTGAAGGCCGCTTCAAACTCGACCACAGACAGGTTTATTTGCTTAAGTTTTTGAAATTCCTAATACAGATCATTACTACCTTATCAAACAACAACCTCGTGATTAATGAAGAAACCGAGGCAAGACTCAGAAGGTGAGAGAGAGAGAGAGAGAGAGAGAGATCTGAGATGAGAGAGAGGAGGTGGGTTCGGATTATTAGATCTGACATGAGAGAGAGAGAGAGAGAGATGAGTATATATAGTGGGTAGGTAAGTGAGAGAGAGAGAGAGAGAGAGAGAGATGGGTATATATAGTAGGTAGGTAAGTGAGAGAGAGAGTGTGAGAGGAGAGAGAGGCAAGGTGGAAACAAGATGGGGACAAGACCGGGGCGAAAAAACTTATCACCGCCCCCCGCCCAAAACTTATCGGGGATTCTTTTTTGAATACCATCCCCGGCCCGTCAAGGGTATTTTTCGAGGAAAAACCATACTAATCGGGGTCGGGAGGTTGGGATCCCCGTCGGGTTGGGTTCAAATTGCCATCCCTAACTACCAATCACCACTTTACCGGTTTCTAACCAAAAGGCATGTGATACCTCCTCCGCACATATTTTTGGTCTTTCACTATGGACACTCAGGCCAACTTAATCAATACAAACTACACCCCCTATCTGGACTTACCAACGTATTTATCCCAAAACAATTCAAAATGATCTTGTTTCACAAAATAATTTCTTTCCCAAAGCAATAACTTTCCAATGCAAGATTCAAAAAGAAAAAAATCATTTGTAACAATGACTAAATGGAATGGTAATGCAAAGTATAACAATGCATTAATATAGTTCCATTTTTTAATTCCACCACACAATCCTCTATTGTGATCAATTTCCTACATCTTTTATCAATATAACATCATAATATATTTCCAAAAGATAATATAACATGTGGCAAAAATGCCAAATACAAAGAGCTCCTTTGAGAATTCAGAGGTTGAACAAAAGGCAATCATGATTAAATAAGTAAAATAACGTCTTGTATAATGGGTTGTACATATACAAGGTAGCAATTTTCACAAAAGCTAACCAACATTACTATGAGAGCTAAAGATATTAACTATGAAAAACTAGTGATAAAATTTCCGAAGATGAGTAGAATTTCAAGGCTGGGGTAACTTTTTGTCGTTCATGTCTAAAAGTCGATATACTCCTGCCCCGATGATGGAATCGATCAAGTAGGGGCCATCCCCATTTGGGCCGAGTTTACTATCTGCAAGATTCTTAGGAACAGGTAGTACTTTTTTAAGGACCAATTCTCCAAGGGTATATCGGCGTAAATGCACTGGTTGATTATACGACTTGGCAAGTCGTTGTTGATAACATGCCATGGTCACAAGGGCCCAATCTTGACGATCTTCAAGTGTATCCATATCCAAGGGTAAATGTGATAACCTTGTTCTGTGTTATTTTAATTACCCTTTCATATGATTGTGATTATGTGTTTAATGTGATTTTTGGTGTTAATTATGTGATTACTTATGTTTTTGAAACTATATCTATTTACCGTAGGAAAATCTGTCCAACTTACTGTTATAATTTGAAAATTGAAGACCGTAGAGGCTATAGAAATTGGCTGGAAATACACTCTAGAGAGAGAGAGAGAGAGAGATAATTATAGAGAGAGATGGAGCACAAAATTGGAGGTTTGAACTAAAAGCTTGGGAATTTGGAAGTGAGGCTCTAGAATTAGCCATAATTTGAAGGCTTGAAGCTTCTAGGTGAGTAATTGAGCTCAAATTCATGAGTTTAAGTTCATAACTAAACGAATTCAAAGTATATATGAAGTTAAATACATGAAATAAGCTAAGCTTGGTAAATTTGAGATCATTGGATGCATGCATGTAAGGATTGACCATAATTTTGCATGTTTGAATGTAAAGCATGTTGATCATGTTGTATTGAGGGTTGTTTCACACATGCATACAAGAATTTCCATGCATTGAAGCTTAATTTCGCCTTGAAGCTTGTTCATGCTAGATACAAACATGAATTGTGTATATGTAAAATTTATGGTTTGAATTTTGTTAAATCCATGGAATTTTGAACTATGGTTGTAAGTTATCTTCAAACATATGTTTTTGGGAGTGTTCTTGCATATTTGAGTGTATTATATATGAATTGGACCTATGGAATTGTGATTTGAACTTCAAACAAAATTTTAGAAAACCTAGAAATCAACCTCTTCGCTGAGCAAAGGAGTTGCCGCTCGAGCAAAGGAGTTGCCACTTGAGCGGAAAATGAAGGCAACCAGAAGTTTTATAGAGACTTATATGGTGGCTCAAGCGTCAAACTTTGTGCTAGAGCAAAGCTTGTTTTCCAAGGCTCCTCGCTCCAACATCAGAAGTATTGCTCTAGCATAAAATGCATGCAACCAGTACTTTTATAGAGTTTTACGGGTCACTCGAGCGATCAAAGCTGCGCTCGAGCAGAAGGCCCTGTTTCAGAAATTTTGAATTGTTATTTTACGTTCCGTTTTCTGTTCTCTTTCATTTCTAAGCACTCTTAGGCATGCATTGAACATTGTAAATGAACAAAAGGGATAAGAAAGAGGCCTAAGAGAAATAATAAGTTAAGAACAAAATGAATTGTTTATGACCCAATGTGCTATGAAATGTGTAAGCACGAGAGCAAATCCATTGATGGAATACTGTGAGTAATATCTTAGCAAAGATACTTTCAACTATGCTACTTTCCAAATGCTACTTTTGTATAAGTTTCATGGATTTGTTGATTTGTGAATGAGTATTCATTATGCCCAATGTTTGTATAAGGCTTTACGAAGAAAATGCATCGGGCCAAAGGCCGTCTGAATATGAATATGATTATGACCACGAATATGAAATGCACATAAATATGAATATGAATAAATTGGGCCTGAGGCCGTTTGATATGATTGGGCCCAAAGTCATCTGATATGATAATTGGGGCAGAGGACGTTTGGTAAGAATGAATTGGGCCCAAGGCCGTTTGATAAGAATGAATTGGGTCCGAGGCCGTTTGACAAGAATGAATTGGGCCTGAGGCCGTTTGAGAAGTGAATTGAGAACAAGAGACACCATGAGGCAAGGGAGAGTCTTTGTGCTCATTCTGGACGATACACGGAACATAGAAGCCGTCATCTCAGGTACTATCTCTATATAGCACCGTTTGACAAAAATGAATTGAGAACAAGAGCTGATGAATTAGAGGAGTCCTTTACTGCCAGAATGGATAGGATGGAAAGATTAATACAGGACATGATAGAAACATTGAGGCAACAACAACAGTGGTAGCAATAGTGGCTATAGCCACACCCTCTGCCTCTACCTTCGGTACAGCCTATACACAACTTGCGAAATGATGATCGAACCATAGCTCTCACCAAAGAGTTTAAGAAAATGAAACCGCCACAATTTCATGGAGGATTGGATCCATTGAAGGCTGTTAAAGCTAGAAACCTATATTGATGTACTAGATCGGGCCATGATATTAGAAGCTAACATATCCAGGCAAAGTAAATCATCAACTGATTGGAAAAAAAAAAGGCATGGCTTCTTTTCAAAGGAAAGAGTTTCAAAAAAATAGAATACGGGCTCCTCAAGCACGTCAACTTCTTCCAGAGATAAGTCTCCAATGTGCAACCAATGTGGTAAAAGGCATCGTGGGGTTTGCTATCGTGTTTTAAGGGCCTACTTCAATTGTTGTCAAATAAGGCATATGGCCAAGGATTGTAGTCAAAACAGTGGGAAGTTAGCTGTTAGCTTAACAGCATCGATCCTAAAATCGGGAAACACTATGGGACCTATTACTACCAGAGACACTGTGAGGTAAGGGAGAGTCTTTGTGCTCGTTTTGGATGATACACGGCACGTAGAAGCCATCGTCTTAGGTACTATCTCTATGTGTAATCTGGATGCTTTTGTGTTAATTGACTCCGGATTAACACACTCCTTTGTAACTTCTGCATTTGTATCTAGATTGAGTAGACCTCTAAAATCAATGCCATATTTGTTATGTGTATCTGCTTCATCCGAGGAATCTGTGTTGTGTACATCTATATGTCGATTTTGTGACATACGTATTGGGAATGCTACTTTGTATGTAGATCTATTACCCTTGCACTTTAGACATTTTGATATAATTCTGGGTATGGACTGATTATCTAAATATTTGTGCCACCATCGATTGTGTAACGAAACAAGTTATATTTAGACCTCCAAGGCAGGAAGAAATTGTGTTTATGGGTAATGGGGTAGTGCCTCCACCTTATTTGATATTTACAATGAAAGCATGTAAATTTATTAGGAAATGGTGCCAGGGTTACTTGTGTAGTGTATTGTCTGAATAAGCTATGAATGTTGAATTGAATAGTATCCCATTTGTTAGAGAGTTTTCGGATGTGTTCCCAGATGAATTACCAAGAGAATTGGTTGACAGGGAGATAGAGTTTACTATTGATGTTATACCAAGCACTCAACCTATTCAAAAAACCCTACAGAATGTCTATTGCTGAAATGAAAGAACAACTGCAAGACCTACTTGACAAAGGGTTTATCCGGCCAAGTACTTCACCATGGGGTGCACCAGTGTTATTTTTGAAAAAGAAAGATGGAACTTTGCACTTGTGTATTGACTACCGGGAACTGAACAAGGTAACGATAAAGAATGAATACCCTTTGCTCCGTATTGATGACTTGTTTGATCAGTTGCAGGGCTCACAAGTATTTTCTAAAATTGATTTGAGATCTGGGTACCACCAGTTGAAGGTAAAGGCAGAAGCTGTTGAGAAAATCACATTCGGAACGAGGTATGGTCACTACAAATTTCTTATTATGCCATTTGGAGTGACTAATGCCCTTGCAACATTTATGGATCTTATGAATCAAATTTTTAAGCCTTACCTTGATGAATTTGTTGTGGTTTTATTGATGATATTCTGCTATATGCAAAAAGTAGAGTTGAACATGAACAATATCTGAGAACTGTCTTCCAAACACTTAGAGAAAATAAATTATTTGCTAAATTAAAGAAATGTGAGTTTTGGTTGGACGAAGTTGTTTTCCTGGGGCATGTCATCAACAGAGATGGGATTTCGGTACACAGAAGATAGAGGCAATTGTAAATTGGCCTACACCAACAAATGTAACAGAAGTTCCCAGTTTCATGGGCTTAGTTGGATACTGCAGAAGGTTTGTGAAGGATTTTTCAAAAATAGTTGTACCTTTTACCCAACTGACACGCAAAGGGCAACCATTTGAATTGAATAATGAAAGAGAATCAGCATTCCAAGAACTGAAAACAAGATTGACTACTGCACCAGTGTTAACATTGCCCACAGGTACAAAAAAGTTTGTGATTTATAGTGATGCATCTTATAAAGGTCTGGGTTGTGTATTAATGCAAGAAGGATAGGTAATTGCTTATGCCTCCCGACAATTAAGACCACATGAGAAGAACTACCCAACACATGACTTGGAATTGGCCGCGGTTGTAGCATTACTTGTATGAGGCAAAATGCGAAGTCTACTCGGATCACAAAAGTTTGAAGTACTTCTTTACTCATAAATAGTTGAATATGTTGCAAGGAAGATGGCTTGAACTAATAAAAGATTATGATCTTCAGATTCAGTATCACCCCGAGAAAGCCAATACAGTTGTTGATGCCTTGAGCAAAAAATTGACGGGGAGTTTAGCTTGTTTACTTACTGAACAAAAGGAAATCATGCAAGATTTTGAGAAAATTGAGATTGAAGTTGTGTTACACGAATAAGCTGGGTTGATAGCCGCCATTTCAGTTAAGCCAGCAATAGTTAATGAAGTTAAGCAAATGCAAAAAGAGGATGAGTTCCTCAAGAAAATAATTGATGAGTTTGAAGTAAATTCGAAACCAGAATTCAGCATTGATAACGAAGTGTTGAGATTCAAAAACCGATTATGTGTCCCAAGCTTTCTTGAACTAAAGAAAAAAATCCTAGATGAAGCTCACAAGTCAATGTTTGCTATGCATCCGGGTAATAAAAAAATGTATAGGGACTTAAAACAAAGCTATTAGTGACCCAAAATGAAGAAGGAGATCGCAGAGTATGTGTCCAAATGCCTTCAATGTCAAGTTAAACCTAAACATCAGAAACCAGGCGATCTACTTCAACCTCTCCCTATTCCAAAATGAAAGTGGGAGTATGTGACCATGGACTTTGTTGTTGGCCTACCGCGAACTCCTCGAGTTATGGATTCTATTTGGGTTATAGTTGATAAACTTACCAAATCTGCACATTGTCTAGCTGTAAGAACTCCATTTGATGCTTATAGATTAGCCACTATATATGTTGATAAGATTGTTCGTTTACACGGAGTTCCAATATCTATTTTATCAGATAGAGATCTGAAATTTTATCTAGATTGTGGAAAAGCCTACAAAGAGCAATGGGAACAGGACTGAGATTCAGTACCACGTTTCACCCACAAACAGACGGGCAATCAGAACGGAGCATACAGACTTTGGAAGACATGCTCAAAATGTGTGTTGTAGATTTTCAAAGGAGCTGCGAGGATTATTTGCCACTAGCTAAATTTGCATACAATAACAGTTTTCACTCCAGCATCGGTATGGCACCATACGAAGATTTGTATGGAAGAAAGTGTAGATCGCCCATTTGTTGGACAGAAGTCTAAGATAGAGCTTTACTTGGGCCCGAAATTGTGCAAGACATTTCTGAGAAGATTAAAATCATCCAACAAAGGCTCAAGACAGCATAGAGCTGGCAAAAGAACTATGCGGATGTTCGGAGAAGGCCTCTTGAGTATGAAGTTGGTGAGCATGTATTTATTCGTGTGATTCCAATGAAGAGCCAATTGAGATTTGGTAAGAAAGGTAAATTGTCACCTCGCTACATTGGGCCGTTTCAAATTCTAGAAAGACTTGGCCCAGTTGCTTATAGGGTTACTTTGCTACCGAGATTTGAAAAAATGCATAATGTTTTCCACGTATCGATGTTAAGGGGTTATCTCCGAGATCCATTTCATGTGATTGATTACCACCGGATAGCACTTGCTGAAAATATGAAATACAAAGATTGGCCAGAACAAATCATTGACCAGCAAGTGAGACAGTTGAGGAACAAGTCCGTTTCAATGGTGAAAGTAGAATGGAAAGAACACTATGGGAAGGACACTACATAAGAAAAGGAGGATGAGATGCGGCTACGCTATCCACATTTGTTTACGGACAGAGGTAAAATAAGTTTAAAGGACCAAACTTCCTAGAGGAGGGAAAATTGTGATAATTCTGTTATGTGTTATGTTAATTACCCTTACTTATGATTGTGATTATGTGCTTGATGTGATTTTAGGTGTTAATTATTTAATTACTTATGTTTTTTAAACTATATCTGTTTACCATAGGAAAATCTGTCTAACTTACTGCTATAATTTGAAAATTGAAGACCGTAGAGGCTACAAAAATTGAAATTGGTTGTGCCATTGTGTTAATCGTGATTTTTAGAGCCTACAGTGATATCTAATTAAAAATTGATTCGGATCAAAATAATTAGATTAAACTGATTAAATTAGGCACAATTAATTAGCCCTAATCAAGTTTGATTGGGCAAGCATATATAAGAGCTTAATGACACTCTTACTCATTTTCTTTTGAGCTCATTTCCATAACTTGGTTGGAAATACACTCTAGAGAGAGAGAGAGAGAGAGAGAGAGAGAGAGAGAGAAGTGTAGAGACAGAGGGAGCACAAAATTGGAGGTTTAAACTAAAAGCTGGGGGATTTGGAAGCTAGACCCTAGAATTAGCCATAATTTGAAGGGTTAAAGCTTCTAGGTGATTAATTGAACTCAAATTCATAAGTTTAAGTTCATAACTAAATGAATTCAAAGTATATATGAAGTTAAATACATGAATTAAGCTAAGCTTGGTAAATTTGAGATCATTAGATGCATGCATGAAAGGATTGACCATAATTTTGCATGTTTGAATGTAAAGAATATTGATCATGCTGTATTGAGGGTTGTTTGACACATGCATGCAAGAATTTCTATGCATTGAAGCTTAAATTCAAGCCTTGAAGCTTGTTCATGATAGATACAAACATGAATTGTGATATATAAAGTTTATGGTTTGAAATTTGTTAAATCCATGGAATTTTGAATTATGGTTGTAAGTTATCTTCAAACATATGTTTTTGGGAGTGTGCTTGCATATTTGAGTGTATTATACATGAATTGGACCTATGGAATTGTGATTTGAACTTCAAACAAAATGTTGGAAAACCCCAAAATCGACCTATTCGCTCAAGCAAAGGAGTTGCCGCTCGAGCGGAAAATGAAGGCAACCAGAAGTTTTACAGAGACTTACACGGTGGCCCGAGTGTCAAACTTTGCACTAGAGCAAACCTTGTTTTGCAAGGCTTCTCACTCGAGCGTCAGAACTATTACTCCAACGTAAAATGCATGCAACCAGTACTTTTACAGAGTTTTACAGGCTGCTCGAGTGACCAAAGCTATGCTCGAGCGGAGGTCCTATTTCAGAAATTTTGAATAATTGTTTTACGTTCCATTTTCTGTTCTCTTTCATTTCTAAGCACTCTTAGGCATGCATTGAACATTGTAAATGAGCAAAAGGGATAAGAAAGAGTCCTAAGAGAAATAATAAGTTAAGAATGAAATAAATTGTTTGTGACCCAATGTGTTATGAAATGTGTAGGGTCAAGCACGAGGGCAAATTCATTGACGGAAAACTGTGAGTAATATCTTAGCAAAGATACTTTCAAATATGCTACTTTCCAAATGCTACCTTTGTATAAGTTTCATGGATTTGTTGATTTGTGAATGAGTATTCGTTATGCCCAATGTTTGTATAAGGCTTTACGAAGAAAATGCATTGGACCGAAGGCCGTCTGAATATGAATATGATTATTACCACAAATATGAAATGCAAATATGAATGAATTGGGCCTGCGGCCATTTGATATGATTGGGCCAGAGGCCGTTTGATACGATAATTGGGCCAGAGGCCGTTTGATAAGAGTGAATTGGGCCCGAGGCCATTTGACAAGAATGAATTGGGCCTGAGGCCATTTGATATGATTGGGCCGAGGCCGTCTGATAAGAATGAATTGGACCTAAGGCCGTTTGACAAGAATGAATTGGGCCTGAGGCCATTTGATATATTTGATAGAAATATGCATGGGCCTAAGGTCGTTTGATGTGATACATTTGATAGAAATATGCATGGGCCCAAGGCCTTTTGATGTGATTGACAAGGATATCACTTATTAGAGAATTTTATTCGCATAACCTCTTTACTTTGGTATTATTCATTGGGCTTTCGCTCACTCTTATTTATGTGTATGTGGGTGAGCAAATAAATGTCTAACCCCAGCCTCAATGAAGAATATGAGAGGAGTCCAAGTTTCTGTGGAGTCAGACTGAACGTCTCAAGCATGAGACTTTGTTTTGTTCTTTTGATTTACCCCATTTTTGCTATTTTGGTGAATTCGTTGGATTACCTTTGTATATAGACCTTTTGTTCGGCTGGCCATATGTTTGTATGATCCTAGATGAACAAGATGTTTATTTTGGTTATGGTGTGAGTTATTATGACATATGTGGAAATTGTTTTGGCATGCTATGTAAGCACAACTCAATGGACAAAAATTTTAGGACTGCTTCCTTTTGGCCCCTTTATTATTATAATTTGTGTTTGGTTTTGTCAGAGGTCGTAGGTAATCTTATGATTACTGGTCGGTTATGGCCTTAACCTACAGAGGCTGGTTCTGGTCATGACACTAATATCATATCATTTCAACCTATTTCAAAAGCCCTCGATCGAAGGGTCGGTAGGCCAATCTCGAGGGGATGATAGCTCCATTGCCAAAACACAAGGTAAATGGTGTCCCCTTGTAGCTTGATTTTTCGTGCCCCCTTCGGAAGACAAATAGCCCTACAATTCGAACTCTACCTGTGGTTCTGAATCTGATTTCACAAGTGCAATGTGAAACAGTGAAAACACAAAAAGAGTCCAAATCTGGCAATTCTTTTTGGAAAATCGATGTTTGAATCAAATGCCAAAAATGAACTACTTTGCCAGATTTCAGAGTTGACACCTAAATATTTTTGAGAAATTTAGGAAACCCAAGACTCGTGCCAAAGGCCATTAGTCCATCATCACCAAAGTGTCTCAGCTCGATAACTTAGGTATGAGAGGGGAAGGTCATGAATTGAGTACCCCACTCGCCCGATCAAAGATCGGCCTCTACTAATCGTGATGTGATTTTTATTTACATTATATGCATTTATTCTGATTATTAGCTATATTACTATGTGATGCGCATACAAGGTATAGACTAATATTTGCAAGAATTAGAACATTTGATTCATGGTTGTATGCAAAATTGTTTCGAATATTTACCACTTGAAAAAGTGATCGCATATAAGCATTACTCAAATTATTCCAATTCAAGCAACTAGCCTTCATCCACAAGCATTCAAATAGTTATATCGTTTAAGTAATTAGCCTCATGGAAGTATGCTTTGACATGGTACACAAACATTCAATGCGAGATACTAAAATATAAAATTACTCAAAGCAAAATGATTAGGAAAAACATGCATGTTCCTATTTAATGCAATATGACTAATGCCACGCACCTATTATGTATTTTTATAGGCTCGGCTATGAGCATGGAATATGATTCCATTCAAGACATGCGATAAAGCACATATTCAAGAAATGAATTTGAACATTGATATCGAGTTAGTATGATAAGTCGAGCCTTAGATGCATGCAAGACGATGTATGCAAAGCATGAGAATGCTAATTTGAAAATAATGTTCCTATACTAACCATCGTTAGCAAGTAAGTAAAATGGAGAAAGACGTGAGGTTAGAAAACATACAACTTATTACATGATTCCCTCGTGTCAGACAGTGCGAATCAAAGTTCAAAAGTCAGAATTAAACTAATTATTACAAAATCGAATGAATAAATTAAAGCGAGGCTAATTAACTAGCCAACTAGGCTATTACAACAAGGATGTAGACTATGATAAATAAACTAGCTATCTAAGCTAATTAACTACAACAATTACAAATAAACAATATTAATAAATTAATTAATTACAACAATGCATGGGGCATTAATACACAAGGGTTGCATGCACAAGGTCCAAGAACAGCACTGTTTGCCTCAGCTTGCTCTGTTTTACCTTCAGCCACTGCCTTCTGTTTTCTACAAAAATACACTGCTAACCAAACATTGATGACCGGCAGGCCCTCAATGAAGCCCGGTCGGGCCTAAAGAAGGCGTCTGTGCCTCAATTTCATTCCAACTTCTATTCTGTGTTCTGAAGTGAAAACAATGCAGACAGAGTGTTTTGGACTCTATTTGTCCCTCTCTCACTTCTCTGTCATGGAAAAGCCTCGAGAGAAGGTTAGAATTGTTTCCAAAACCATCAATGAGCAAATTGATTGCTTGATGATTTTGATGTACAATTTGGACAAAAATCAATAAATGAGATGAACACCAACCACCCCTCCTTCCTATCATAGAGTGAACCCAAAGAGGGAGGTAGAGACGCTTCAAAGTTCATTCAAAACATTATGAATTGATGTAAGATGACCCTCGACACCACGAATTCGGCATAACGTCCGGCCGAACCCCCAAGTAATATAACTCATTCTCTTTGTGTGAGTTAGCTCATTTTGAGCCAAATTCATTAGTCTTTACCATCGTTTAATCCATTAAGTCCAAGATGATTGTTACATCCACTAGAGATTACGTCCACTAAGTGAGAAATATGTCAATCAAGAGGTGATTCTACAAACGAAAAAGAGACTACACCGTTGGTAATGAATCTCCGTAGAGATTAAGCCATTAAGCATAAATTGCTAGTTCACATTTTGAATGACCGTCAACCAATTGAAACAACTCTCAAATGAAAGAGATGAATAGCAAGTTGATTATTAAAATGAGGTTCTTAAACATAGAAATGAATTGAAGAAAAGCTTAAAACAATATACAACATGCTATGTAGGCATACTTATGAGACAACAACTAAACTAATCAAAGCATGAGCTATTTACATAACTTAGAACATCCCTAAAACAGCCTTAAACAGATGAAAAATAGTGGCTAAAAATGCATGAAAAGAGCATAAAATGCTAAACAACAAAGAGAAGAAACAAGACTAATAAGCAAGAACAAGGAGGGGTGGCTAACCCCTCCACTTCTGAAACCTCAAAGCATGATTTTTAGCCCTTTTAAAACTCTGAAAATCAGTCTAAGGAACAAAGAAAAAGAGTGTAAAAGTAAGGATTTGAGCTATAGGTAAAGGTGTAGAAAGAGTAAACTCTCTTTACCCTTTTGGTAGCTCTTTAAATCTAAACTTAAACACTTAGAATAGGATCAAAACAACACAAAACAGTAAGAACTAGGTATCAAATGAAAGAACAAGAAGGAAAAGATAGGATAACAAGCTTATACGTCTCAAGGAAGTAAACTTTTGATTATGAACCAAGCTAAGTTTCAGCACACTCTTAAGTTTGAATTATGGTATTCAAGGCTCAACCAAGGTTCCTAAGCAAAGGTGCGAAGGTGTATATGATGTATGGATATAGGTTCAAGATGATAGGTTAGCTCAAAATGTTGATTGCACAAGAAAAAGAAGAAAAATGAGCTCTCAATGTGATATAGAGGCTTTCTTGAAATTCTTCAACCCTCAAAACAGAGATATATGGTCGTTTTTATAGAATTTGAGCTAGAAATATCATAAATATCTTCAAAAGTGGATAGTTGGCGGGCTCCCACCCAGAACAGTGTTTCTTGCTACCAAGGCCTGGCCAACCTTCAATAGCCACAGTCGGCCCTCACTGAGGCACGGTCAGGCCTTAATGTGTTCCTCTGTTTTTCTGCTTCAGCCTCAGCAAAGGATGGCACAAGGTGTAAAAATGGATTTCTTGGGTATAATCAATGGAAATATGGAAGGTTTGGGGTTGTCTCAAAGCTCAAACAAGGCTCCTTCGTTGAGACCTCGAACTACGCACAATACCACTTTCATCATATTTGAGCTAGAAATATCATAAATATCTTCAAAAATGGATAGCTGGCGGGCTCCTGCCCAGAACAGTGTTTCTTGCTACCAAGGCCTGGCCGACCTTCAATAGCCACAGTCGGCCCTCACTGAGGCACGGTCGGGCCTTAATGTGTTCCTCTGTTTTTCTGCTTCAGCGTCAGCAAAGGATGGCACAAGGTGTAAAAATGGATTTCTTGGGTATAATCAATGGAAATATGGAAGGTTTGGGGTTGTCTCAAAGCTCAAACAAGGCTCCTTCGTTGAGACCTCGAACTACGCACAATACCACTTTCATCATCGAATGTACAGGACAAAGCACTCAAGCCTTGCAGGCTGTCAAAAATGGGGTGTCCACACTCCCCTATAAAGTGTCTTGGCATAGTGTGATGGGCCCACAGTACGCTCGACAATTCCTCAACCTATCTGCTCTTCGCTCTTTCCAAACATTTTTTTACACCATCCAGGACTACTTTGTTGGAAGCTTCTGCCTGCCCATTACTCTACGAGTAAGCTGGCGAAGAAAAATAAGACCAAATGCCACACATGTTGCACAATTCCCTGTAGATGCCACAATCAAACTAAGTGTTGTTGTCAGAAATAAGCGCCCTGGGTATGCCGAATCGAGTGATGATATTCTTCCAAATGAAGCGCTTGATATCTACATCCCGTATATTTGCCAAAGGTTCTACTTCAACCCATTTCGTGAAATAATCAGTAACAATAATAAAGAACCGCTTATTGCCTAGAGCTTTTGGTAATGGTTCAACTATGTCTAACCCCTATTGAGCGAAAGGCCAAGGACTGGTCACAGAGTTCAGCTCTTCGGCAGACAGATATATAAGTGAAGAAAAAAATTGGCACTGTTCACATTTCTTAACATAGTCCTCAACGTCAGTACGTATAGTCAGCCACCAATATCCTTGTATAATAGCTCGATAAGCCAACGATCTTTTTTCTGACTGAGCATCGCAGCTACCTTCTTGAATCTCAACCAAAAAATTCTCAATCTTGTCTAGATAGACACATTCTAAGTGAGGCCTAGAAAGAGATTTTTTTGTAAAGTTTTCCTTGAGGGTCCAAATAATATCTTAAGGCCTTATTCCACAGCTTATGAGCTTCCTTCTTGTCCTCTGGCAGTTGTTCTGAAGCAAAGAATGCAGCAATGGGGTCCATCCAACTCGGCCCTATCTAGATGGTGTTTACGATAAGATATTCGGAGACACTGATACTCGACTTCGAAATAAAGCACATTTCGATAACGCACTTTACGTTTGAGTTCACAACTGAAGCTAAGCAGGTGAGAGCATTGGCATATGTATTTTGATCACGAGTAATCTGATTCAATTCATGGCTATCAAATTTCATGAGTAGGGAATTGACTATTCTCACATAGGCCGCCATACGATCATTTTTAGCTACGTACTCACCCTTTAATGACCAATTTCAAGTCATAAAAGATTTATAGCTGTTTAGCTCTCATTTGAAGTGAGTTCCTAAGGCCGACCAATAGTGCTTCGTATTCGGCCTCGTTGTTTGAGGCATCAAAGTCGAGTTTGATCGCTTGTTCAACCACTGCTTCTTTGGGGGTCATGATAACTACCCCTGCCTTACTGCCGTACTAGTTAAATGACCCATCACAATATAACTACCAGATATCCTCGATATACATTCACCATTCCGGTTGTGACTGAGGAGCTTATTGGTCATAAATGTCTAACTCGGCTTGTGGAGGTATAGTAAATTTGGCAACAAAGTTGGCTAAGACTTGTCCCTAAATAACTGTCCTTGGTGAAAATTGGAGGCCATATTGTCAAAGTTTCAATGCCTATTGCGAAACTCATCTTGATGATTCTTCTTTGTGGAGGACTGAACGGAGGGGGTGATCCATCAGAACCTTAATGGTATAGGCTTGGAAGTAATGCATTAGGGCATCCACTATTGCCGTGCTAACATAGAAAATGGGCTTTTTCTAGCCAAGTTCGTCCTTGAGCAAGACGACGCTTACTACCCGATCGAATATCGCCAGATACAAGATAAGCACGTCGTTTGGAGTGGGGGTAGCCAAAAGTGGGATGGAACTGAGATAGCCTTTCAACCCTTCCAGAGCAGTTTGGCATTCTAGAGTCCATTTGAAGAGCTTGCCCTACCGAAGCATTTTAAAGAATGGCCTACACCGATCTGAGGACAGGCAAATAAATCTATTAAGGGCTACAACCATTTCCATTAACTTTAAGCATCTTTGGGTAAACTTGGCGTGTCAAGTTCCATAATGGCCTTGATTTGTTTTGGTTTAGCTTCGATACCACGATGATTGACAATATAGTCAAGGAATTTTCCTGATCCGATGACGAATGCACATTTTGAGGCATTGAGCCTCATTTTGTATTTTTGGAGAATATCAAAAGTTGTGTCAAGATCAGCCAAGTGTGCACTATTTTCCTTGGACTTCACCACCATATCATTGATGTAGACTTCCATGGTTCTGCCGATTTGATCTTTGAACATGACAGTGACCAATCTTTTACATGTTACCCCAACTTTTTTCGGTCCAAAAGGCATGACTTTGTAACAATAGGTTCCTTAGGAGCGAGAAATGCCGTTTTATCTTGGTCAACTGGATCCATGGCAATTTGGTGGTAGCCCCTGTAAGTATCCAGGAAGCTCATATGCTAATGTTAGGCGGTCGAGTCTACAAGTTGGCCAATTCGGGATAAAGAAAAATAATCATTAGGGCAATATTTGTTCAAATTTGTAAAGTATAACGATTCTGGTTTAGACCTGACCCATTTTTTTGCTTTGAATCCACGAACCCATGTACTTAACTGTTGTTCATCTCATTTTCATCTTGTTGCTTGTTGAGTTTGGCTATTGGGAGTTTTGGTTGCGTTTGAAATAGGTTAGGAAGTTAGATTTTCAATGAGTTGTTGCCCATATTTTTGTCTGTTCGCTCGAGTGGTCTCTCTTGTGCTCGAGCGGTCTTTTACAGTCTACAAAACTACTAGATGTGTGATATTTTCACTCAAGCGATACTTATTGCACTCGAGTGGTCTGCCTTGTTTGGTCTGAACTTCTGGGAGTTCGCGACCTTCTCTCGAGCGACGGTTTCATTGCTTGAGCAGTCTGTTTGAATTCAGCATCTATAAAAGTCACTTTTGGTCATATCTGGATCATTTTTCTTGTTTTTGCCATTTTTTAGCCTTCAAGCTCTTCATCCCTTGATTTCATCTACCTCTACCCATCTTTGACCCATAGTTCTTTAGATCAAAAAGTAGAGCTTGGTGAGGGCTTTCTTTTAATCATAGTGGATCGTTGTTTCGTCGTCGGTGATTTTTGGGTCATCTTCTCTTTACTTCAAGAGATAGGGATTTTCTTGCTTCTCTTCAATATCTTCTTGTAGATAGATGGGTGGTATATATGTATTGCATAAAAACCTCATGTAGAGGAGCTTTTCTTAAAGGCATGAAAGGAAGTTACGGTTTTAAAAATAAGGGAGTTAAATGTAAGATTGAAGTGGATTAAGGAAGTTTTGAGTAGTTAGAACATGGTTTTGTGTTTTATAGTAAAAAAGCCCTAATTTATGTCTAACCCTAGTTATGGAGTTTATTTTTGAAATGAGGAATATTTTCAATTGACCTTAGACTCATGAAATTAAGTTTATGATTGTTAAGATGAGTATAAATGATGATTATTAAATGTAGTGAAAATGCTTATTGCATAAGAAGGCTATGTTGGAGAAATTGATAGTGGAAATTGGATTAATGTGTTGCGGAAAGAGTATGATATAAATTGTGATATATATACATATCATTGAATAAGAAGTGTTAATGTTGAAGGGTAAGGAATATTGTGGGAAAATAAGTGGTACACATTCAAAACATGAACTTTTACTTTTATTATTGATGAATTGAGTGTCGTTGGTTTAAATTTTAAAATGAAATTAATGAATGATATAAGGAATTGATGGATTATGATGCTAGAATGAGGGTTTGTTTCCTTCTGGCTTGTGACCGATAAAGCGTAACGCTTGATAGAGGTTTCGCATTCCTTCTAGAGTAGCGGTAGAAAAGCTTGTGGTTTGTTGAGATGTGTGGAGGTTCAGCGTTCTTTCCAGCTTGTGACTGGTAAAGCGTGGTGCTTGATAGAGGTTCCGCATTTCTTCCGAAGTAGTGCTCGGAAAAACATGTGGTTTGTTTATATGGCTTGGTAATGGAGCTGGTTGTTGGTTGTGGACTTATGCAAAATAATTATAATGGGTTTTGTATATGTATAGGGGATAAAGGGAAATGAATTAATTTGTTTTATATAGATTGGTTATTTGGTATGTGTTGAAATAAGTGTAATTACTTATATGCATTGAAGTTATGCGGATTAAGGTGGAATGTATGATCATTAGTAATGCATGGTTCATAGGTCTAGGACCTTTATGGAATGTTAAAAAGGGATCTTGAAAAAAGATTGCCCGAAATTTATACAAGAATTGTAAAAAGATAAAAGGAAAGTATTTTCTTGGTGTTACCTATGTGTAATTTATTTTTGAGTATAAACGGCACATTATTTACCTATGTATCACTGTTTAGCATTCATAATCGCATATATCTATTGATCTTATTGTTGGGAAACATTGTAGATCCCTACTAGACTTTATGTTCATCCCACGTTGCTAATATTTTTTCAGGTGTATGACGAGAAGTATTTCAAGATCAAGGATCTTCTTTATTTGTTGGCCACGGGGCCTTATATCTACTGGCAGAATGCCGTTGTTGTAATGGGGTTGAACCCTTTCTCTTTTATGTAATTATGTAAGCCTGTGGGTAATTTATTTAATTATGTTACATGTTGCATCCATTATGTATTCGAATGAGAGAACCTTTTTTTATTCATTCTTGTCAATGTATATAACTTTTGCTCATTATCTCGGGGTGTGACAACTTGGTATCAGAGCGAGCTGGGTTTTAATACATTGGACTCATGGAGAGTGATTTTTACCACAACGGGTTTGCTATGCTTAGGGAGGAGGTTTGCATATAGTTAGGATAAGTATTAGGACTTTATGTGTTGCATTTATGTGAGCATGGGGTTTAGTTTCTTGGATAGTACTTGTAATTGGTGAACTTGCTTTGAGGTCTTATCGGAAACACTCCTGATCAATATGGTTTCTGATAGGAATTCCTTGAGAGTTCTGGGATGAGTAGCTATCCTTGTGGACTTGATTCGATTACGTGATTAAGTGTTTAGTTGTTTGTGTGTAATAGAATTGGGTGTGTTAGGGGTTAAGTGTGTCTTGTAGCTTAGCAGTGGTGAGTGTGTACCTCAGGGAAGGCTGTTGTGTTGTGCACTAAGTTTGGTGTTGTTTTGGGGTTTATAGGATGTTTACACGAGGGAATAGAAAACGAATTGGAAATATGAGTACCGGTAGAGGCACAGCAGTTCCTTTAGCACTTGTGATTGCAGCATCGATTATTGGCGAGGAAGTTACACACGAGATTGTGAGAGCAGTGTAAGACGCTCTAGTTCTCAATGAGGGTGACAACGGGCATATCCTCAAGCTTACTAAAGAGTTTTTTGCTCCAATCTACCGGAGTTTTTGGAGGAGGCTAAACCGCTAAAGGTGGAAGATTAGTTGGAACAAATTACAAAGACTCTTGACATGTTTAAAGTCAAGGATGAGGGGTTACGAATTTCTTTGACAAGTTTTCAATTGAGGGGAGACACAGGGTGTTGGTGGAAGTATGTTAAGGACACTGTAGGTAACACGTGGGTTGCTTTTATAGAGGCCTTTTTGGCCAAGTACTTCTCCCCTTCCGCTCGGGAAAGGTTGAGGGAATAGCTTATTGAGTTGCACTAGGATACTACTCCTTTGGTACCGTTTGAGATACGGTTTACTAGTTTGTCGAGATTTGCTCCAGAGTGGTAGTAACGGAGGAGCGTTGTTGTTATGAGTTTAAGAGGCAGTTACGTGATGATATCCGGGAGAAGGTAGTTGGATCTTTGTGGAAGAATTACTATGCTCTAGTTAAGGCGGTGGCCCATGTGGAGGCCATGGTTATGCATGTTAGTCGATTTAGGGAGGAGGCCACTTCGGCAACTCTTACAGTTCATAAGCACTCTAGCTTTAGTAAGAGATGGAGGTGAGCGCATGTTCAATCTCAAGCTCAGTCCCTGTCTTTGTCGATGGTTTCGAACTCGTCTACTGGGAGGCCTAGTGAGGTTCAGGCTTCAAGCTAGCCTCAAAGTAAGGAGTCTACTGTTTGTTTTGATTGTGGTCATTTGGGCCATGTGAGATGTTTGTGCCCATTGCACATGAATTCATCAGGTGTTTCAAGACCTAGTTGAACTCAGTCTTTTAAGTCCAGTCGGGGGCGGTATCGGTGCCAGACTCGAGTAGGCTAGGCTTCGACAGCTTCGCGAGGGTTGACTTTTCAGGCATTCCAATTGTATTACCCTTGAGAGGGGCTTTTGTATTAGAGGCCGGTAATATAATATTTGAATTTTTGTTGTTGACCGGTGTACTATTGGATGTTGAGACATCGTGATTACGTGTTATATGTGTGTGTGTGTGTGTGTGTGTGTGTTGTTGTTGTTGTTGTTTGTTTATCCTCATGTATTGGGGGCACGTAGTAAATCTCAAAAACTTTCTTATATATATATATGTAATGAGAAATCGTTAAAGGGAGTGATGATCCTAGTGTTGTTGTATACCTGATGTTAATTTATGAGATGATTAGACGATGGCCTGTGAGCCTTGTTTTGTTTGGGAGTTAGTTGTCGAGAACAAGTAATTCGTGGATTGTTGTGGTTAGTGGTGTTAAGAACGAGTAATTCGTGAATTGTTGTGGTTAGTGGTGTTACACATTGAGAACGAGTTAGAAGGCTTAAATGTGTGACTATAAAGGAATGTGAGATTTTTGGGTTTTGGTAGAATTGGCAGGTTAGGTAAGAATGTTTCGAAAGAGTGAAATTCATGGTTCAGGGTAGTGAGAATGGTACTTATGTGTGTGGTGTAGTGTTATGGTTTTCTTGGTCAATGAGTTCATTGTGGTCCTATCAATCGCGATAAGGGTAGTGTTTGTGTTGTGGTATTATTAGATATTTGATGGAGTTTATGAACCTGAGGAGAATTTAGTGGTTAGATGCTAGAGGTACTCCTTGGGAGGAAGTTTGTGTTCTCGGGTGACAAGAGTGGAATTGTTGAAGATTCTTTGGTGTCCGAAATTGTGTGATTGCCTTTGACCATATCAGTCTAGTGTTTGAGATGTAGGGAAGTCAGGGTATAGTTGACAAATAGTTACACTGAGTCTAGCTTAGAGTTTGGTAAAGGGGTTGAAACTCTTAAGTTCCTTAGAGTGGTTTGACAAAAGTGGAGTCTTGTGTCAGTGGTTATAAAGTTTGTGTGGAGCTTGTTACAAGTTAGTGGAACTCCTTGGACTGGAGTAACGTATTGTGGAGTCATCGTTTTGCAAGTATGTTATGCCTTGTAGGGGGAGATAACTTGTGATAATGTTTATGATACATTGAAACTTTGAAATAATGAACTTTCTTGTGTTTCGTTGCGTTGATACGCGGTTGTTATGTCTACTAATACTTGTTATATAAATGTGGTGTATGTATTTATTGTGGCATCACGGTAAGAGTGATGAGTGTTGTGAGATAACGGTTGTTGAGATAGATTTGGAAAATGAATTTTTCCTGGTGCTATAGCCTCGGATGGCTTTGTTAAGCGGAAATGTTGTGGAGTTAATCAAAATCATAATGAGGGATTTCACTAAACAGTTTTGTACAACTTACTTGTGGATGGTTATGTGTCTCGATTTACACTTTTGTTTTTGGGAAATATTTATACAACTTTTGAGTTTTGCTTGAAAGGCAAAAAATGTATTTTGGTTATGTTCAAAATGAGTTTTGGGCACTTATAGGAAATATTTTACATGCAAAAGAATGATTTTTAAAGAATCAAGAAAATGATGAAAAAAATTCTTTTAACAAAGTTTTGTTATAATTTGTTTTACCTAGAATAATGGATATTGTATAGTGACTTAGCTTGAATTGCTAATTTTGGGTTGGGTGTTTGGTTCAAGGAGTGTTTTGGGGTTATCGAGGTTTGTATATAGGGGTGTTGTCTCTGACTCATTCTGTTTGGAGTTTTCTTTTCGTATGTGAGTTCATCGAGACTTTTATCGTGGGGGTTTGCTTCCGTGTTCTAGTGCTAAGCACTCAGGGGTGTTTGGGCATGTTGTGGTGGTTGTCACGCGGTTGATGTCTCTGGTATACGTGTGGTTGTTATTTTCGTTCTTGTCTCATAGACCCTATGAGGCATCTGTGATCTCCTCGTTGAGTTTCATTGTTTGGGTGTCTTTAGGGCCCTGAAATGTTGAATCAAAATCAGAGAATTTATCCCAAGTATGGGTCCAATCTTAAATTTGTGGTTGTGCCTTCGGTTATGATTGAGTTGCCTTTGATTCAGCCTTATCTTTAATTTCGGGGATAAAATTTTTTAAGGGGTAGAAAGTATAACGATTATGGTTTAAACCTGACCTATTTTCTTGTTTTTGAATCCAAGAACCCATGTACTTCCCTGTTGTTCATCTATTTCCATCTTGTTATTTGTTGAGTTTGGCTATTGGGAGTTTTGGTTGCCTTTGAAACAGGTTGGGAAGTTAGTTTTTTAATGAGTTGTTGCCCAGATTTTTGTTTGTTTGATTGCTCGAGTAGTTTTTCTTGTGCTCAAGCGGTCTTTTACAGTCTGCAAACTTCTAGATGTGTGATATTTTTGCTCAAGCTATACTTCTTGCGCTCAAACAGTCAGCCTTGTTTGGTCTAAAATTCTAGGAGTTCATGATCTTCACTCGAGTGGTGGTTTTACTGCTCGAGCGGTCTGTTCGAATTCAGCATTTATAAAAGTCACTTTTAGTCACATCTAGATCAATTTTCTCTTTTCCGTCATTTTTTAGCCTCCAAGCTATTCATCCCTTGATTTCATCTACTTCTACCCATCTTTGACCCATAGTTCTTTAGATCAAAAAGTAAAGCTCAGCGAGGGCTTTCTTTTAATCTAAAGGGATCGTTATTTCGTTGTCGGTGATTTTTGGGTCATCTTCTCTTTGCATCAAGAGGTATAGATTTCCTTACTTCTCTTCAATATCTTCTTATAGATAGATGGATGGTATATTTGTATTGCATAAAAACCTCATGTGGAGGAGCTTTTCTTAAAGGCATGAAAAGGAATTTAGGATTTCAAAAATAAGGGAGTTAAATGTAAGATTGAAATGGATTAAGAAAGTTTTGAGTGGTTAGAACATGGTTTCGTGTTTTATAGTTATAAGCCCCAACTAACCCTAGTTATGGAATTTATTTTTGAATTGAGGAATTTTTTCAATTGACCTTAGACTCATGAAATTAAGTTTATGATTGTTAAGATCAGTATAAATGATGATTATTAAATGTAGTGAAAATGCTTATTGCATAAGAAGGCTATGTTGGAGAAATTGATAGTGGGAATTGGATTAATGTGTTATGGAAAGAGTATGATATAAATTGTGATAGATATATATATATATATATCATTGAATAAGAAGTGTTGATGTTGAATGGTAGGGAATGTTGTGGGAAAATAAGTGGTGCACATTCAAAAGATGAACTTTTACTTTTATTATTGATGAATTGAGTGTCGTTGGTTTAAATTTTAAAATGAAATTAATAGTTGATATAAAGGATTGATGGATTATGATGTTGGAATGAGGGTCTGTTTCCTGCCGGCATGTGACCAGTAAAGCGTAGCGCTTGATAGAGGTTCTGCATTCCTTCCAGAGTAGCGCCTGGAAAAGCGTGTGGACTGTTGAGATGTGTGGAGGTTCCACGTTCCTTCCACCTTGTGATCGGTAAAGCATGGCGCTTGATAGAGATTCCGCATTGCTTCTGGAGTAGTGCTCGGAAAAGCGTGTGATTTGTTGATATGGCTTGGTAATGGAGTCGATTGTTGGTTGTGGACTTGTGCGAAATAATTATAATGGGCATGGTATGTATAAAGGGGGATAAATAGAAATGAATTGATTTGTTTTATATAGATTGGTTATTTGGTATGTGTTATAATAAGTGTAGTTACTTATATACATTGAAGTTATACGGATTAGGGTGGAATGTATGACCATTAGTAATGCATGGTTCATAGGTGTAGGACCTTTATGGAATATTAAAAAGGGATCGTATAGAAAGACTACCAGGAATTTACACAAAAATGGTAAGAAGTGTGCGAAATAATTATAATGGGCATGGTATGTATAAAGGGGATAAATAGAAATGAATTGATTTGTTTTATATAGATTAGTTATTTGGTATGTGTTGTAATAAGTGTAGTTACTTATATACATTGAAGTTATACGGATTAGGGTGGAATGTATGACCATTAGTAATGCATGGTTCATAGGTGTAGGACCTTTATGGAATATTAAAAAGGGATCGTATAGAAAGACTACCAGGAATTTACACAAAAATGGTAAGAAGATAAAAGGAAAGCATTTTCTTTCAAAAATTTAATAGATTTCCATGAGGATGGTATTACCTATGTGTAATTTTTTAGTATAAACGGCACATTATTTATCTATGTATCACTATTTAGCAATCATGATCACATATATCTATTGATTTTATTGTTGGGAAACATTGTAGATCCGTACTGGATTTTATATTCATCCCACATTACTAATCCTTTTTCAGGTGTATGACGAGAAGTGTTTCAAGATTGCGAATCTTTTTTGTCTGTTGGCCACGGGGCCTTATATTTGCTGGCAGAATGTCGTTGTTGTAAAAGTGTTGATCCCTTTCTCTTTTATGTAACTATGTAAGCGTATGGGCAATTTATTTTATTATGTCACATGTTGCATCCATTATTTATTCGAATGAGAGAACCTTCTTTTATTCATTCTTGTCAATGTATAGAACTTTTGCTCGTTATCTCTGAAATTGTATTATAATAATGGTTTTGGTAAACTTATCCGAGTAATAAAATGTGGGGGTGTGACAAGTCTACGTAGACATACCACGACTTTGTCTTCTTTTTAACTACGACAATGTTGGACAACCATGTGGGATAGCTTACTTCCTGAATTGCCCCAGCTTCCAATAGCCTGTCAACTTCATCTACTACAGTCGTGGCGTGTTCGGCAGCCAAACGATGGCTTCACTGAACAACGGGTTTAGTTTTGGGGTCGACATTCAGGCTGTGCATGACTATGGCGGGATCTACCCCTAGCAGGTCGTAAGGTGACCATGCAAAAACATCGATGTTGTCGAGGAGAAAAGAAACCAACTCTTGTCGTTCTGCGGCGCTCAGACTTGTTTCAACTAAAAAGAATTTCTCAAGATCATCATTGATTAATACTTGGTCCAAATCTTTTGTGACTTTCTCAGCCAAGAGCTTGCCAACATCTTCAGGTCTCTCATGATTTAAAATTTCAATTAAATTCACCTCCAGTTCCTTTGGCCTTTTCTCTACGGCTGTAAGATAAAAATCATTCGCCGACTACTGTGAACCATGGATTTGCTAGATGTCGTATTGAGTCGGATATCGAAGAAGCTGATGATAAGTACTTGGTATGGCCTGCATTGCGTGAAGCCACGTTTTGCCCATGATTATGTTGTATGGTGATAGAAGCTTGACGACTAGGAATTCAACCTCTAGCGTCTTGGTTCCTGCACACACCGGTAACACAATCATTTCTAGGGGGTATTCCGGATTGGCGTTAAAACCAAAAAGAGAATAATCGGCTGTCATGAGATCCGTATCCTTAAAGTCGAGTTTGAGAAAATTTTTGTAATACATTATCTCAAAGGTGCTCCCTGGGTCAACCAAGGTATGTTCAACGGTGAATTTATTTACCCGCAATTCTATTACGAGGGCATTATCATGAGGTACAATGATCCCTTCAAGATCGACATCAGAGAAGCTAATTTCATTCGACAATCGCGGTCGTTTGGCTGACATACTAGGCGCAGAATTGGGTTAGGGGGATTGTTACAACAAGATTGTATTCACCCTATTTGGTGGAGATAAGTTATATATCATATGGATTACGCCGAGTGGAGGTGAATCAGGGCGTACAACGAGTACGCCTAATGGGTCAACCCTTTTTGGAAGGTATTCTGCTACTTGGCTAGACTGGACTAGGTCTTCCAAATGATCTTTCAAGGCATAGTATTTGTCAGTCGAATGCCCATGGTCCTTGTGATATTGACATCTCAGGTCTCTCCGTCTCATGTTTGGGGTCTCGAAAATCTTTGTTGGCCATTTGAAGGAAGCTAGATATTGGATCCTTTGTAAAATCTTACTGATTAGCTTAGACAGTTCATTGTATTTCTTATCTGACAGCCTAGAGCGCCTATTTTTCACATAGTATTGTTCGTTCTGCAGGTTCGAACCTCAGCGGTTCTCCTTTTTTGATCAGCCTCTTGGCTCTGGGTTCCTTGGGGTTTCATTTGGCAGTGCAATAGCCAATGGCTGCACCAGGACAAATGCTATCGAATTCCACAACCTGCAGTCCGGCTTTAACTCGGACTGCGTCATCTTTCACTTTACAATATTCTTCGACCTTCTTCATCAAGGCCGAAACTGCCTTGGGGGACCATTGAGTCAATGAACTCCTGAGCGGGCTATCGGGTCCCATGTTAAAGGTAATGATTGCCATGGACTTGTTGCAATCATCATCTACTAAATTAAAGCACTCCCAATATCGCGCCGAGTACTCGTGCAAAGTCTCACTTGGCTTGATTTTCATTGCCCACAAAGAGTTTGCTTGTTTCGGTTGGGTCTCGTTGGTAATGCTATCGTGTCCCCGACACTGACGTTGTCGCCTCTTCTGTATTCTTGGCGACCGACCACGCTCATAGGGAGGTGTCGGTTGTTGGGATTTTGCCAACTCCCGTCGCAAGCGTTCGTTCTCTGCTGCTATGTCTTTGAGTCACTGCTCAATACGTTGCATTTGGCTCATTAAGGTTTGCATGGCATCCTCTATGGATGTTGATGGCTAAAATGGGGTTAGCATATCAAAATTTAGAGACCTCCTAGCAGGGGTAACTTCAGGGGTTTCTTCTAGACCTGAAGTTACCCCTGCTGTAGCATTATTAACTCTGGTGACCAGAAGATTTTGGTTTGGGTTTACCATGGATGAGTTTGAGTATTCCCACAAACAACGCCAATTATGAGAAAGTGGTTATGGAATACTCCTTCTATCCAAACAAGCCCTTGTTAGATCTTCACAGCTGTTACCTGAAATGGAAATAAAACTCTAGATGGTGGTGACGGAATTAGCACTCCGACGGATAAATTAGTCTCTGTTGAAATATTGGTATTTTATCGTTTCTTAAGGTTCAATGTTTTTTTTGTTGCATACTTGTTTCTCTAGCCTCCCTCTTCCTTTTATAGAGTCACTCTTCTCAATCTTTACTCCATCCAGCTTAGTCCTTCATCATCATCCTGTCAGGGTCCATCCGCCTACTATACTTCTTTGAAAAGGATAGTCTAATCCCACCTAATGGGGTCATACCAATTCGCCCAACACGCTCAGCTTTGTTGTTCGGCACAGATACTCGTAATTCAATACTCCTCGATATTTTCATATTTATTCGAACATCTATTCAGCAATGACGTAGTCCGATGGGCTTGGGCCTTATTCGGCCCATCCTAAACAAGTTGGATGCTCTGTTGGCCATTTTCAACTATAACCTCTTTTCGGCTCCCACACAATCAATTAAAGATAATAGACGAAATTAGACATATAATATTAACTAAAAAAGCAAGCAAATAGCTATTGCTGAAGACAAAATAAAATTGTAAATAAGTAGAGTCATTTACTAATTTAAAATATTTACAGGTTTATATTTATTTTTGTAAATATTTCAAGAATTAAAAATGTTTGAATTTAATTACATAATTTAGGAACTTAATATATTTAACCGATAGTTTAGATATTAAATAAATTTTAATTTATATATTTAAAGACGTAATAGAATTAATCAATAGTTAAAAAGATTAAATAGATAATTTAATGATAATTCAAAGATAAAAGCTATAATAAACACTGCGACTTTTACCAAATATAGAGAGAAAAGGAGAGAATATTTGTGTATTGTCTTCTTTGTGGCATGATATCCAATGTTATCATCTCCCTCTTTCCTTCATATAGACATTGCCTTCATTTGTCTCCAATACTTTAATTCAATGAAACTCAAGCCAAAAACAGTAAAGGCACAGTGCGGGAGTAATTATTTGGCGTACCACCACTGGATCACCATCTATGGAGAAGCATAGTTTTTAGGGTAAATTATATTTCCCCCCCCCCAAAATTTCAACCATTTCCCATTATGGCCCTTTAAGTTTGATTTTTCTCAATTTGGCCCTTCATGTTAGTAGTCCTTCTCACGTTAGACTTTTATGTTTGTAATCTTTCCCACTTTAGCTTTTTAAGTTTAATTTTTCTTACTTTAGCCCGTTATGCTTGTAATTTTTCTCACTTTGACCCTTCATATTTGCAATCCTTCTCACTTTATTCTTAGACTAACTTTCATCCAAAAAATTAACAGAATCTGCCACATTACCAATACATCAGCTTCATGTGTGATATAAAAAATTCACTAAAGATGCAAAAAATAAAAAATAGAAAACAAAAAAAAAACAAAAAAAAAAATGGAATTTTTTTTTTTAGTCTTTAGTGAACTCTTTTTTCAAATTTATTCATAAACATTATTACATTATAGATGCATGTAGAATAAATGCACCTAAAAAAATAAAAACAAATGTAACTAAAAAAAGAAAAAAGTTTACTTAAGACAAAAAAAAATGAAAATATAATGACTCAAACACCAGTATTTTTAATTATGAAATTAAAAATTCACTATTTTTTTTTTTCCGTTTTTAGTGAACTTTTTTCTTTTTTTATTTAAACTTGTTTTTAGTTTTTTTAGGTACATCTAACCTAGATGCATCTATATTGTTATAATATTTATGAATAAATTTGAAAAAAAAAAAAAAGTTCACTAAAGACTAAAAAAAATTTAATTTTTTTGTTTTCTACTTTTCCTTTTTTTGCGTCTTTGGTAAATTTTTTACATCATATATGGAGTTGATGTGTTGGTGATGTGACAGATTCTATTATATTTTTTTATGGAAGATAGTCTTAGAGTAAATTAGAAAGGATTGCAAACATGAAGGGTCAAAGTAGGAAGGATTACAAACATGAACAGTCAAAGTGGAAAAAATCAAACTTAAAGAGCTAATGTCACGACCTGCTCCCCGTACCCAAGGGTTAAGTATCGTGATGGCCAGTAAGTGAGGTTACCTCCAGCCAATTCTTAAACAAATAAATAAACGCAAGCGGAAGTAATATTTAAGTAAAGGTACCAAAATAATCATCGGAGCTTCTATTTTTATTTAATAATATATTATCATATACAACCATAATACTAATATAAAATTTAAGAGACAACTTAAATTTTTTGATTGTTACAATCTTCCCTCCTTTTAAAAATTTCGTCCTCGAAATTTGGCATATGTGTAAATTATCCGCTGCGCTCTCTGATAAATATATATTAGATGATTAATTTGATAGAAAATATTGTCTCAAAAACTTTACCAAAAATAATTCACTGTCTAGTTGTTAAAAATTATTTTGGGCCAAAAAAAAAAATAATCGGTGACTTTAAAAAAGTTTTCATTGGTTTTATTTCTGAAAAGAAAAAAAAATGAAAACATAATTAAACAAGCGAATGGAAGTGAAATGATAGAATCATATGCAGAAGTTGAAGAAATTTGAGATGAATTTCCTTTTTTTTTTATCCGTGAACTTTCCATTGATGGAAAATAGTTTCAAAATTAATATTTTTAAAATTTGAACCCACTTTTAAAAAGTCGAAATAATTTTTTTTTTTTTTTGAGTACTGAACTGAAAATTCTATGTATTTAATTATATTATAATTTTGGTGAGTGCTTGAGTCTAACACATTTTGTTTCTTTCTTTCTTTTACTATAACAAATATAAATTATATCTAATATCCTTCACAAATTATGCACAAAAAAAAATTAATATATATATAATTATATAAAATTATAATATAATTAAATCGATGAACAAAATATAATATTTAGGTACTAATTACCTGCTATCCTATTTCTTAAATGTGTGTGTATCCTATGCTCCAATGATGATTTATTTTTATTTTTTTTATAGACCATTGCTCCGATACCACTTGTCACGACCCGCTCTCCGTACCCAAGGGTTAAGCATCGTGATAGCCAGTAACTGAGATTACCTCCGGCCAATTCTTAAACAAATAAATAAATGCAAGCGGAAGTAATATTTAAGTGAAGGAACAAAAATAATCATCGGAACTTCTATTTTTATTTAATAATATATTATCATATACAACCATAATACTAATATAAAATTTAAGGGACAATTTAAATTTTCAAATTGTTATAGCTAAAGTGTGAAGGATTGCAAATATAAAAGGTCAAAGTGAAAAAAATAAAATTTAAAGGGCTAAAGTTAGAAATTGATGAAACTTTAGGGGGTAAAGTGTATTTACCCTAGTTTTTAAAGATGCATCTACCGGCTTCACAGATCTTGAAAACGATCAACTTATTTGGTTCTTATTTCTAGGTTTCACTTTTTAAAAAATTAATTTTTTTTTAGTTTTTGTATTTTTTATGTTTTCACTAAATTTTTTTAATATTTTAAGTCATTTTTTTATTTTTAAATATACTTAACATAAATATATTCAAAAAGTATAATGCTTATGAAAAAAATCTTTAAGAAATTCACTAAATACTAAAAATACAATTAAAAAAATATTAGAATTCAATATATTTTTTATATTCTTGTGTATTTATTAATTTTTTAAAATATTTTTTTATAAATATTTTATTTTTTAGATATATCTAAATAAGGTACATTTAAAAAAGTAAAAAAAAATGTTTAAAATATTCACTAAGAACAAAAAAAAATACGAAAACCAAGAAACTTAGGTTGCGTTTGACAGAGTTTTGTAAATGTGATGATCGAATTGTCAACTATGCAATGGTCAACGACGAACAGCGATTGAACGGTGATTAGATGGGATTGGCAAAAAAATAAAAAAAACAAAACGTGTGATGTGACAAGGAACGAGAGGGATTGGCCAAGTTGGCCTCTATTAGTTAGTTGAGTGTCAACATCTAGGAAGAGTGATTGGCTACACGGATTATTCTATCCTTGTTTCCAAATTAGAGTGCATTGCTGCTTGTTTGTTTTTGAGTTCGTTTGGCTTGTGAATTGTTTTTTTAGGTTTTTGATTTTTTTAATTATTTTAATTTAATGTTAAAAAGTTTCATTTGTGATGTGTATTTTCACTTTTGTAAAAGAAAAAAATAAAATAATTATGATTTCAATATAATATTTTTCAACTTAAGTCTAAATTTTATTCTTTTTTTTTATTATTTTAATCCCACCTTGCCCCAACTTTCCAAACGAGTGCTTAATATATCTATGCACTTTGGCTCAGGTTTCGAATTTTTTCTATTATTATGATTTTACAAAAATACTAACATTTAAAAATAAAAAATCTAAATCACCTTTTTTATAAAGTTAAATCTTTGAAATTTATCTTAAGGTCTCACTAACAAATACGTCAGAAACATAAGAAAAATAAAACAAAATAAAAAAATATAAGATATTTTTTCATTTATTTCAATTTTTTTTATTGATTATATATTTTTTATCCAGAAGAAATAATTTTCATTACAAAATCGATAAAAAAAATCGAATCAATTAGACACAGCAACATCACAAAATTTCAAAAAGAAATATATAACTTCCATAGAATGAAGGATCCAAGATTCCATAAACGAGGATAAAAGGCCCCCACAAAGGAGGGATACAAACCTCCACACATGAAGAATTATTATATCAACAAATTAAAAATTAAGAAAATCAAACACAAAAAAAATAGTACATCTAGGATACCACTAAATTCATCCAAAACTCCACTACTCTACAGCCATCAACTTGGAATCTGAAAACTCTACCTCTGCTAGTCAAGGTATAAGATTAATGTTGAGATAGTCGCCTAGCGTAAAGCAAACAAATTATTAAGCGTTGGCATTGGATAACAAAAAGATGTGAAACTAGATCTTAAAATTTTAAACTCGAGAGTAGAAAAAGTAAAATTGTGATGATCAGACTAATAAGACAAACATCAAAGGAACATATGAGAAATGGGAAACAGGAGGATAGGGAGATCGGAGAGGTGGGGAAACCACTGCCACATAGGGAATACTAAAGAGAAAAATATAAAAGATTTTTAGGATTTTTTTCTCTTTCACCGGAATGAAACGCACGGTGTAATTTTTGTATATTTTTTTGAAGCACTTTCAACGTAATCTCAATATTATACGATGCTTTTATTTTAAAACTTTTTAAGTTGAAAAAAACAAATAGATGAAAAATCTGAAAAGTGAAACTAAACATCACAACTCAAAAAATTACAATTATTTGAGCATGTTATTTTTAATTTTAAGTAAAATAAGTGAAATCAAAAAAGATAGTACTAATTAATTTAAATTTAATGTCCAATGACGACAATAATAATAATAATAATAATAATAATAAAGTTTAGCGATAATGCAAGTGGTTAAAAAGACAGCTCATAGCAAACTTTGAAAGCTTAACTTTAGGTTCAATGGCATAAAAAAGTCTTATGTTGTGGTTATCAATTAATCGGACAATCCACGTCAAATTCTTTTAGTTTTAAATTGATTGAAATTAACGTTTCAATTTGAAATATGTTATAAATGCAAGCTAAGTTTTGGTAATTAGGTTTATTAGCTTGGCTAAACCACTTTTAGGTCTTGTTTGTTTGGCGAATTAGGTTAGATGAGATTATGAGTATGGTAAGATTGAATGGAGAGATTATTAGTGTAGTGATATTAGATTGGAGATATAAAATAAAGTGTATTTGTTTGTAACTAGTGGGGTGGTATTAGTTAGTTAAGACTAAATTTATAAAATACCTAAAAATCCTCATCTATAATTTTGTTAGTTTTGTAAAGTGGAGAGCAAAATGATAATTTAACTATCAATATAAGTGAAGGGACTAGCTATCCCAACCCTTTTTTGAGAATGCTAATCCCACCATAAGAGGGGATTAATATTCTCATGAAATTACTAATCCCATTATATTTTATTACACCCAAATATAGATTTAATGAATCCCACAAATTAATAATCCAATCCTCCAGTCTAAACCCCTAATCAAATATTACCTTAAGCTCCAAATTGTTTGCCTTTATGATTAGGTGATATTAAAAAATGTTGGAACACGCAATTTGACTTTTCAATACCTAAAACTTTAGAGGGAAAAAAACAAAATCAAGAGAAAAATGTCAAGCCTGTGGTCTCTTATCTACCCCCCTCCCCCTCCAAAAAAAAAAAAAAAAAAAAAAAAAATGAAAGGGTAAGTCACCTAGAGATTAAGGGTTGAGTTTGTATGGAGTCCGATTCAGTTCAACTCTGTAGTAACTTCATTTTTTAATTCGATTAATTTTCTATTTAGTAAGAGCCTTCTTTTCCAAAAAAAAAAAATAAAAACAAAAAATAAAAAATGATAGAAAGAGTAAGTCCATGTAACAATCCCAAATTGTGATTAGTCACTAAATCATGATTGAGAATCCCTAATAAGTAATTAAGAGAAAATTCTGAGTTATTGTATGTGTATTGTATTATTTGTGTTTATATCTGTCTAACGTAGAGATATCTGTCTGAATTTCTAATTCAATATGCGAATTGAAGGTTTTCTCAGCATCCGAACACGAAATTGACTAAGTCTATGTGTGATTTAAAATTTTTAAAATTTTATAATGAGTTTAATTAAAATTCGATTCGGAATCAAATGATTATATTAGAATTAAATTAAGCTAACTAAATTAGACTTATAAATAAACCCCTTAAGTTGAGACAAACATTTTCTTCTCATCATCATTGGTCTCAAAAACATGTAAAGGGAGAGAGTGAGTGACAAAGGCTTGGAATTTGGCATTCTAGCTTGGAAATCGAAGGTTTGGCTCGTAGGAGCTCAAGAACTTGTTGATTAAAACTCAATTGAAGACCTTAGGTGAGTAATTGACTCCTAATCTTTGTATCTAAGTCATTAATGAAGAGAATTTAAGAAGACTTTATAATCAAGTACAAGAATTGAGCTAGAAATGAAGGAATTTAAGTCATACCATGCATGCATACATATTTCCTTACATTTTGAGCTTAATTTTCAAGAATTCTCACATGCATGTGGTCATTCTAGCATGGTTTTGAAATTCAACAAGTTTTATACCATTTTACTTCAAGAGATCATGTTTTGGAAGTTGAGAGCCTGAATTAATATACGCATGTTATATACATACAAAGTTGCAACTTAATCTTGAAGAATTGGCATGCTTTTGGGGCTTGATTTTGTGAATTGAGCTTTATTCCATGTTTTTCCATAAGTTTCTACATGTTTCCTACACTTTTGGCCCAAAAGGATGAGTTTTGATGAGTTAAAGTTAGGTTTTGAACTTGAAGAACAAATCTGGAAATTCCAGAATGTAGTCGCACCGCTCAAGCGACCAAAGCTTCACTCGAGCGTAAAATTCAAGCTCACAGAAGTTTTGCAGAGTTTAGGGGTTGGCTCGAGCCACCAAAGTTGAGCTCGAGTGACCACCCTTTGTTTTAAACCTTGGCTGGAGCGACCAAAAGTTGGCTCGAGCGTAAAATGTAAGCTACCAATACTTTTGCAGACATGAGCCTTGGCTCAAGCGACAGAATCTGCACTTGAGCGACCACCCTTTATTCTCAGTACTTGGCTCGAGTGACTATCGAGCGATCGTTGAGCGTGAAAATAGAGCATCTAGTACTTTCACAGACTTTGTAGATTGCTCGAGCGACAGAAGTTACGCTTGAGCGACCTGCTCTATTTCTGGAAATTTTGCAAATTGTTCTCAAGTGCATTTTGGCATCCTCATTGCATCCTAGGCATTTTTTAAGCCATGATTAAGCTATAATAATGAGGATAAGGATTATAAACGCACCAAGAAAGAAAAGTAATGAGTTGTGCACCAACAGATCGTGTGTTTCATTATGTATCTGATATGTGCTTGTGTAGGTCACGTGCCATAGTTCGTCTGATCTTTCTGCTTTGTCTGTTCTGTTACTGGGTCATCTGTGAGTAATAACTCTGTAAAACTATGTTCAACTTTAAGTATTTTTAGAATGATATGATATGATCTGTTTTCTGAAATGTTATTTTATGATTAAATGAATGATTGTCCAACTTCCTAAAATGTACTTGTGGCATCCTTAGCATTATGTGATATCTGTTATATGACCTGGTACCAGGATTGGTTATGCATACTGTTTATCTATTTTGTATGCGTCCCTTTATAGGTCATCTGGTCCTTTTATGGGTCATTTGTACCGTCTCATCATGAGTCATCTGTTAGCGCTATTAGATGTACTATGTATGTACCATGTATGATTATCTGTGAGAATCTGATATGAGTATGAATCTGTTTCTGAACTCTAATTTCTGAATCTGTTATGGACATCATTCATAAAATCTTTACTTTGTTATTATTCATTGGGCTCCAGCTCACTGTATTATTTATGAATGTAGGTGATCAAGCGCGTGATCAGGCCTAAGTTGCTGCCTGGATTTGTTTTAGTTAGCCAACCACCTTGTCTTCCAAGGAGGTTCCCGAATTAAGAAGTGGTCAAGTTTGGTGAACCATGTTTAAGACTTTCGTTTTCTTATGTTTTGTCGGAACAAGTTTCTGTTTTATATGTGTATTGGGCTAAGACCCATTTTGGCTTATCTGTATATATGTATGACGTCACTTATGTGAATATAAGTTTTAAATTCTCGGTCTCATATACGTCTGCACAACTCTATGGACATTGTATTTTGATTGCTTCTGTTATCCCCTTTAAAATTGTTAATTTGTTTCAGAGGCCTTCGGTAATCCCAGGATTACTGGCCAGTTACGAAGCTAAACCTGTAGGAGTGGGTTTGGGTCATGACAGAGTGGTATCAGAGCACATGTTATACCGCACACATGAGTCCATATGAGCTATAGGATGTCCTAGAAAAGAATTAGCGACATTACATCAACATGTAGGAGTGTGTGTGTGATTATCATGTGAACACATCTGAATGAAATGAACATACAAACATGTGTAACATGGAATGAATGAAACTGAACACTATGAACATTGTGAAAAGATTTCTTTGCCTATGTTTATTATCATTTTGTTTACCTATAGCTATGGAAAGAACAAGAAGTGATGATGTATCTGAATCATCCGATACATGGATGGACTGAATGGAACGAATGTTAGGAGCTTTAACAAAATCAATGAGACAATAACAAAAACAGCAACCTTTGCCTCCCCCGTTTTCTTCGGTACAGTTTGAGCCGATGAACAACGATATTATCTTATTAACTCAAAAGTTCAACAAAATGAAGCCACCGACTTTTGTAGGGGGTATTGAGCCACTAAAGGCAGAGACATGGATGTTAAAGACCGAAAAATTATTTTAAGTCTTTCCATGCACTGAAACGGTAATGACCCAAAAATGCAAAGCCTGATTATATTTAATTTAATTATGTGTTTAAATTTAATTGTGATATTGTGAACAAATGTGTATGGATATGAAAATTGAAAGCCTTATCGGCATTCGAAATCAGAATTGGTTACATAAATAAATTATTTGGAATTTTTAGAACACTATGATAAGTTTAATTGAAATTGATTCAGTTTACTGAAATGGTCTATGATCGGATTGAGCCTTAATTGGAACTATTTTGAGTAAATTGAGTCTTATGATAACTTTGATTAATTATATTTGCCCAAGATGTTGCATGATTAGTATCTAATTCAACTCTATTCATGATTTAAAATTTGATTAAGTGTAGTAAGTGCTTGGGCATTTTGTGATGGTGAGTGTAGGAGATTAAATTATGATGGGTGTACTGAGATCTGGGTGTGTGTGTATAGAGAAATCAGTGTGGGTGTGTGTATGTGACTACACGTGTTGTGCAATTCTAATGTGAGGGTGTGCATATAATAAAATTATTTTAAGTCTTTTCATGCACTGAAACGGTAATGACCGAAAAATGCAAAGCCTAATTATATTTAATTTAATTATGTGTTTAAATTTAATTGTGATATTGTGAACAAATGTGTATGGATATGAAAATTGAAAGCCTTATCGGCATTCGAAATCAGAATTGGTTACATAAATAAATTATTTGGAATTTTTAGAACACTATGATAAGTTTAATTGAAATTGATTCAGTTTACTGAAATGGTCTATGATCGGATTGAGCCTTAATTGGAACTATTTTGAGTAAATTGAGTCTTATGATAACTTTGATTAATTATATTTGCCCAAGATGTTGCATGATTAGTATCTAATTCAACTCTATTCATGATTTAAAATTTGATTAAGTGTAGTAAGTGTTTGGGCACTTTGTGATGGTGAGTGTAGGAGATTAAATTATGATGGGTGTACTGAGATCTGGGTGTGTGTGTATAGAGAAATCAGTGTGGGTGTGTGTATGTGACTACACGTGTTGTGCAATTCTAATGTGAGGGTGTGCATATAATCTGATGCTTAGAAGGAATGTTTTTATTCCTTTGGTTCATTATATTGAGAATATAGAGAGAGAGATAGAGAGAACTCATCTAGAGAGAGAGAGAGAGAGCTTAAGATTTTGAAGAGGAAGAAGAAGAGAGCTAGGAAGAAACCATCCTAAAATCTGA
Organism: Camellia sinensis; assembly: GCF_004153795.1. Classification (NCBI taxonomy): domain Eukaryota; kingdom Viridiplantae; phylum Streptophyta; class Magnoliopsida; order Ericales; family Theaceae; genus Camellia; species Camellia sinensis. Next base: position 165,611 of record NW_021031853.1, read on the forward strand.
AATTAAGCTCTAGGTAAGTGTTTATTTATGAATTAGACTCATCTCATCTTTGGATTTAAGGAAATTATGGAGTTAATGTAAGACAAAGCTCATAGATGATGAATATGGAAGATTAGCTCACATTCATGAACATTTATGTGTAGAATCACCATTTTGAGCATGAATGTGTAAGAATTTCAGAGTTATTTGTCCCATGCATCCATGATTTTAGGAGCCATAAAGTCTAATCTCATGTTTTGAAAGCCATGGTTAGGAGTTTGAAATAAAGCTTACATGCATGGCATGAATTCATAATATTCTTGTTATATCATATAAATTCTTGCATGAACTTCATAGATTCTAAAGTTTCCAAAAGGATTTCTTGAGCTATGAGATTGAAGTTTCAAATACATCATTTCTTGCATGGTTTTACAAGAAATCTTCAAAGTGTTGGACTTAGAACTCATATATGTATGGTTTCATGATTTTATGCTTTGAATCTAAAAGTTTGATCCTTGCATGGCATAGATTTCATGAAATCCATGATCATACATTTGTTTTCTTACATGAGTGTCCAAAATTGAGAGCAAATGCCATGGGTCTTGAAGATTTGAAGCTCAAATATACAAGTTCTACGAACTTTCATAACAATATAAAACTTGAAGCTTTTGCATGGAAAAAGTAGTTTTGATTTGAAGTTATAATTTTGTTTAAAGTTAAATATGTGAAGTTCAATATGTTCATGAAAGGTTTTGGGTCTTGAGTTGCATGAAAATGGAGTTGCAATTGAAAAATTAGGATGTCAAAAATGAGGCAGATTCTCAAACCAAATAGACCCAGAACCACACGTACGGCCGGGGGTCCCGCACGTGCGGAAAACAGGATACATTTAAGTGTGCATTCTGCTTTAATTTCACTTGCGAGGTGCACATGCGGTGGTGGTTCCGCACGTACGATTTTTAGGTTGGCCCCAGTTTTGTTTTCGCTCCACTTTTCTACCTTCCGAACCTCCATTTGGATGGTTTTAAAGTGTTTTTATGTGCATTTGCATCTCATGAACACGAAAGAATGAACCGAATGAGTGAACAACGAATAGAAACCAATCAAGTAAACAAGGAACTGAATCGAACCGACTGAACGATTGAATTGTGTATTGAATTGTTGTCCTTGAATTTGTTTGTTAGGTCGAACGCCGCATCTTAAGCATGAAATTCAAGGAGCCCACTGTGAGTAACAATGTTGTAAAGCTATGTTCAATTATAATTATTTTCTGATAGATTGACTGTACTGTTTTTTGAAATGATATTGTTTACTGAATGAATGTTGTCCTAATTTATGAACTGTACTCGTAGCGTCCATAGCAACTAACTGTTATTGCTACTGCTAATGACTATTACTGTTACTGTTACAGAGATCTCTGTCAATTCCAATTCTTAGAACTACTGTTTATTGTATTGATGGCCATCAATTGATTGTTCAGTCTTCTAAGACCTACTGTACTGTTTTGCTATTAGATGTACCACGTATGACTACTATGATTACTAGATGACAAACATGATATGAAATATGAGATGTTGATTGATTAATAATCCACGAATGCAATTGACTGTTTTAATTACAGAAATGACATGCATTCTTAACCCCTTTACATATTTGTTATTCAATGGGCTTTAGCTCACTGTTTATTATATGTATGTAGGTAAGCCAACACCACATCAGACTTAGTGGCATCGACCCGAACCTTGTTTGTGTCCAGCCAGCTACTGTGCCTCACTACGAGGTTCCGAAACTGCGAGGTTCCGAACCTACATGTGTCAAGGCTTTGGGTGGTTCAAATCCACCCTTTTGATATTGCTCAAGTGAAAAGAATGTCTTATGACTTTTGTTTGTATTGTTTTTTATAATGAGATTTAATTCCCTAACTTGTGTTTTATTCTGTATATAAGTGTTTTATGGACTTAAGTGTTTGTGAATATATATAAGTATATGGAAGTTGTTCTGTTCATTTAAGTCCTTACAGCTCATTGGACGTTATTTTCTATTATTGATTGGCTTCCGCCAGCCCCTATTATCGTGTTATTGTTATTATTGTTAAGCAGGCCTTTGGTAATCACGAATTACTGGTCAGTTACGATGCTAAACCTATAGGGGCGGTTTTGGGTCGTGACAGAAACTCAGAAAGTGCTACTAGCCACCTACACTTTAAAAGAGGAAGCTCGACGTTGGTGGAAGTTGATCTGAGATAATAACGGGGCCATGACATGGAATCAATTTAAGGAGATATTTTATAAAAAAAAAATACTTCCCTCAATGCTTCTGAGACCGAAACGTGTCAGAATTAGAGCAGTTGAAGCAAGGCAACATGTTTGTAGCAGAATATGAAGCCAAATTTACTGAGTTAGTGTAGCTCAGCTTTTTCGCGCCCCCTTTCGGAAGTTCAAAATAAGCCCTACAGTTCGGACTCCCGCGGCTCTGAATCTAATCTCACAAGTGCAATGTGAAATTGATAAACACCAAAGAGTCCAAATCCGGTAAATCTTTTGAAAATTTGATTTTGAATCAAAAATGCCAAAAATAGACTGCTTTGCCAGATGCAGAGTCGCCACCCAAATATTTTTGAAAAATTTAGGAAACCCATGGCTCGTGCCAAAGGCCACGTGTCCGTCATAACCAAGATTGTCTTGGCTCGGGAACTTAGGTACGAGAGGGGAAGGTCATGAATGCATTTAAGCACCCTCGCCCATCCGATCAAAGATCGACCTCTACTAATGATGATATGAATCTTATGTACATTATATGGTCTTGTTCCAGTTTATTAGGCTAGCATTACTATGTGATGCGCACATACACAAGTATAGACTAAATCGCAAGTATTGGAAAATTCGGTTCATGCTTGTTTTGAAAATTGTTTTAAAATATGTACCACTTGAAAAAGTGATCGCATATAAACATTACTCAAATTATTCCAATTCAAGCAATAAGCATTCATCCACAGGTATACAAGCAGTTTTATCATTTAAGCAATTAGCCTCATGGTAAGCATGCTAGACATGGCAACAAGTACACTCATGCAATTATGCTAAAGTGAATAAAAGCTTACCTAGTACTCCAAGCCAAAATAAACAAAAGAGTTAGAAAAATGCATGATCCTAACTTTATGCAATATAACTAAAGCAACACATGCGATATGCATGTACTTAGGCTCGGCTATTTAACATGGCATATGGAACAATTTTGATAACATGCGGTTTAAGCATGTATTCAAAGAGGTATTAAACGAACAATGCAGTTAGAATGATAAACTGAGCCTCGGTGTATGCAATACAAATGGATGCAAGCATGAAGAATGCTAATTGAAACATGATGTCCCTAAACTAACCATTATAAGCTAGTAAATAAAAAGGAGAAAGACGTGGGGTTGGAAGATATACAAGTTATTACAACATTGCACTCTCACAATGGAGTGTTCAAATGAATAAAGTAGCTAAACTAGCTAATTGACTAACTAATTAAAGCTAAGCTAATTAAGCTAACTATTACAAATCGAAATGAATAAACTAGCTAAGCTACTTAACTAATTACTACAACAAATTAATTAACTAACGAGCTAACTAACAGCAAAATTAAATAACTAGTTAACTAACTAATTAAATAATTACAACACAATTGCAATTAAAAGAACTAAGTAAGCTAAACAATCTAAATATTAAGGTAGCTACTCCATCTCGAGATGCGTGGGATGTTCATGCGCATGCTCGGTTTTCACCCGAAAAGACCACTATTTTGCTTCTGGAGAGCCTCTGTTGCGCAATAGAACACATACACTATTGCCCACTTCCAGAATGGCTCTGCTCTGCCAAAGGAACCACTGCTGAATTTTGCATCAGTGGCCAGCCGACTAGTGATGAGGGCTGCTGGCCATCAATGGCAGTCTGTCGGCCACCTACCGGCCATGAAAAGTGGCCTATCAGCCATTGTAGCCTAGTTTTCCTTGCTGCAACAGAGGACAAACAGAGCATATACAGGGCATTCTCAAGGGTTTGTTTGCACAACCCACCCCTCCTTTTCATGAGCAAATCAAAATAGTAACAAGTTCGGTTCACAAACCATCAATGGATGCAATTTCATTGCATGATGGCTTATGAAACCAAGTGTGCAAGTTCAATAAATGAAAAACAAAACACAAACCTCCTCCATTTCTTGAACGATCAAGGGAAGTAATGACCTTGGAACCTTGAATCATTTCATCACTAATGAGTATGAAATGGTTCAAGTTTCCATCTGTTCAATCAACGTCCGATTGAACACAACCAAATTATTATTTTGCTCACTTTTAATTCCAAGTTTTAGTTACTCCATTTTAAGTTACCAACCATTCTTTAAGAAATTGAGTCCCAAAGGGTGAGATTAAGTCCTCTAATGGAAAAATGGCTCAAACTAAAAGTTGTTTTAGGCATGAAAGAGATATCATACTGTTGGGAATGAACCCCCTAAGGTATTTTTTTATTAAGCATGACACCTCAATCTCATGCTTTCAACAAACAAGTTGTTTGAACCATTTTCAAAATAAAACAAAAATCTAAGAAAGGAGGGAGGTTGCAGAGATTATTAGTGCTGAAAATGAGTAAGAAAAAGCATAAATAAATGTAATCAACTCAAAGGAGATGGTGTCTAAGTCCTAGAACACCAAACTCATGAGGACAATTACACTACGAGCATGCAAAACAAAGCTTAACAACCTAAAACAGTGCTAAAATAGTCTAAAATATGCCATAAAACATGCTAGAATTGAGCTAAAAATAGCTTAGATTAATATGCTAAAACATGGCACAAACTAGGCTAGTAAGCAAGACACAAGGAGGGGAGGCTAACCCTTCCAATTTTGAACTTTAAAACATGATTTTGGCCACTGAAATAACTCTGAAAATTAGTGTTTAAAATCTTGGAAAAAGATAATAAAATTGTGGGAAACACAAGGGCTAAGGCCTCCAAAATAAGGTATCAAGAAAGGTGAACCACCCCTCAACCTTTAATGGCCTTAGGACCCAAGTTTCAGCCCAAAAGTATAGAAGTTTCATTGCCCAAAAACACTTGAAAAACAACAAGGAAAATAGTAGATAAAGCAAGTAAAGAGGCAAAGCCGTATACCTCTTGAAGTGAAGAAGCAATTCAAGCAATAAACCAAGACAAACACACCCTCTAGAGCTTAAACCAAGCTCAAAGACACCTCAGCTCAAAGATGAGAATATTTGGTTAAGGATGTATAAGTAAAGGTTAAGGAATTGTAGGCAAAAAGTGTAGAGATTTGATAGAAAGAGAAAGAATTGTAGAGAGAGAAAAAATTTTCATCTCAAAATTTTCTAACCTCAAAACATGAGAGAGAGGGCTCCTATATATAGAAAACATGATTTCTCTACAAGTATATCCAGCCCTACACATGGGTGCAGATGTATGTATCTGGGCAAACAACTGGCACAGCTGGCGTAAAATATCTACAAAAGAAACTAGTGGTCAGCCGGCCATCATTGATGGCTAGCAAGCCACATCAGTGGCCGGCAGCCCAAAAGTAATGGCCGGTAGCCTTAAAAGGTGGCCGGCAAGCCACCAGAAGCTGCAGGCTTGAAGGACTAAGGTTTGGTCCAAAAATGAGGCAACAAGGGTGTAGGGTTTGAAAGGCTCAAAGCTGTGGCATTTCGCTGAGGACTTCGAGTAGTTGGCGAGCAAATACGTTCATCATCGGGTGTGCACGCGAAGACATCCAAGTCGTAAGGGCCGTCAAAAATGGGATATCTACAGTTGCCTCTCTTTGACAGAACTCGGAGTCATGAAATGACGTGAATGAATGTCAAAGCTCAGAGACAACCCATTTTTGACAAGGCCAAAAGACTTGGACAAACAATCAAGACAGAAATAAATGGTTGCGCTCGCAGGCTGCCTACATATCCCTTTGCAAGGAATCAAACTAGCGTAGTTCTGGGACAAGATGCTAAATGACATACACAATGCAACTTTGAAAGCTGGACTAACACGCCTCGCGAAGCCGGCTATTTTGAAAACTCATGATCATGCGAGATGATGCAATAAGCAATAACAAGATGTGATAAACAAGATAACGAGATAACAACAGCTTCAAGCTAAAACAACACAGGTTCTATGCAAAAAGAAGATAAAACATACTCTGACCACGCCAACGCAGGAGACGAGGAAAGAAAACACCGCTTAGGGTTGTGTTTCACGCATCCTGAGAAATTGAGAACAAAACCGCTTGGGGTCGTGTTTCACACGTCTTGAGAAACAAGAGAAACCACTCGGGGTTGCGTTTTACGCGTCCCGAGGTGAAAGAAAACCGCTTAGGATCGCATTTCATTTATCCCGAGATACAAGAAAAACCTACTCGAGCTCGTGCTTTACAAGTCCCGAGAAACAAGAGAAACCGCTCAGGGTTGTGTTTCACACATCCTGAGATGGAAAAAACCACTCGAGATCACGTTCCGCATGTCCCGAGATGAAACTCGCCCAGGGCCGCACTTCGCGCGTCCTGAGATGAAACTACTTAGGCTCGCGCTTCGCACGTCCCGAGATGAAACCCATCCAGAGCTGCGTGTCACACGCCCTTGGAAACTAGAAAACCGCTCAGGGTCGTGCTTCACACGTTCCGAGATAAAACCCACCCAGAGTTACACGTCACGCGCCCTGATCTAAAACAGCTCGGGCTCGTGCTTCACATGTCCTGAGATAAAACAACTGAGGGGTGTACGATAGACGCACAAAGCAAACGAGTGCAGTAGATACACAAAGTGAACGAGTGCGATAGATGCACAAAGTGAACAAGTGCGATAGATGCACAAAGAATCTTTTCTGCAAAGCCTTGCAAGTTCTCCTACCGAGACACAAATGACTTTATCTGGAACTCCTCCGAATGAACCGTACATACAATATCATTTGCCTATGTTGGCAAAAGGAGAAAGAAAGCATAGTTCATAGTCTATGCAAGATAAACAACTGAGATATGAAGTTAAGTGAAGGCATGTTCTATGCGAGAAACAACAGCATATTCTATGCATGATTGGAATGATGCGAGATATGCATCCAGCATACGCATATATGAAATGCATATTCTATGCAACAATATATATGAGATGCAAATTCTATGCAACAAATGTGAAATGCATATTCTATGCAACAAACAGAGAACGAAGGCAAAACGAATAAAAGCGACATTCGATGGCACCTTCCGATCTACCTCTTGGAGGAATTGCAATATGTTTAAAAAGGATGCACCTCGTTCATGTTGACAAATGATGAACATCGTGCACTGAAAACACAATTTTGATCTTTCGTACAGACAATTTGAACCCAACAGTGAACTTTCCTTGCACTTCTTGGAAAACAAAGACACAAAACAGCAACAAGACTCAGATGGAGGCCGCCGGCTACCTGCCGGCCACAAGAGGAGGTTGCCGACCACTGAACAACCTTGCCGGCCACCAGTGAGCCTTGCCAGCCACCTGTTGTCCATCGATGGCAGACTCGAGGCATTTTGGACATTTTGCCTTAGGTCTTTAAGCATAGGCCTTGACCCTTCATTTCCTCACAACCTCATGTTCGAAAATCCTCCCTCTCTCTCTCTAGACACTTTCCTTCTCTAGATCCGAGCCTTTTATGCATTTTCCAACACCCCACGTAAACTTTATTTGCTAAACCTTCTTAATTCTCTTCACTTTGAACCGATTGGATTGCGATTTCAACACTTTTTTCCTCATTTTCACCCTTCTAGGCTTGTTCCCCTTGAGTTTCTCTTGGGTTTGGTGAACTTTTCCCAGCCTTGACTTTTCCTTCCATTTTCTCTCTCCTAGGGTTGACTTTTTCCAAGTTTACCCTCTTTTCTTCATTTTTCTTCATTTTTCACCCACTTTTCACCCATTTTCCAGATGACAGATGGTTCACCATATGACAAGGCTCCTCCGAAGGTTCCACCCGTATTGCCACCTATTTCTGAGGCGGAAGAGCTAGTCTCTACCGAGGCTGGCGAGGCGGCTCAGGGTATTAAGGCCGACATCGAGGTAGAGTTTAAGCCTGAGCTCGAGCCAGAGCCACTACTGTTGAGGGTACGCCCTTTTGATCTAGTGAGGTACCAACCTCGGACAGATATCATGCCAGTTGGTGGCATTTGGCGATTTAACGACTTCGTTCTCGGTGTACCGGAGGACCTCTTCCTTAGGGAGCCAGCTTGTCACCTTTCATCCATCGCTGTTGAGGTATGAACTCTTTTTTCATGCATTCCTGTCTTTCTTTACATGAATTTCATTTCTTGCTCTGCCTTTTATTTGACTGTACTTTCATTACTGCCATAACTGATTCGTCTGTTCTTTGCCACAGGGCGAGTCTCGTGCCTTCAGAGGGTATGGAGCCACGACTGCACGAGATTGGCACAACGAGCTCCCTGTTGGAGTTCGTAACATTTTGGATGAGACCGACTTCGACCTCTTCTGCTCTGGCCTAACGTGGGTCATCGCAAGCCGTCCTCTTCTAGGAGCACTTGTGGAGAGGTGGTGGGACACCACTAACTCCTTCCACTTCTCCACTGCCGAGGAGATGACGATGACTCCTTACAACTTTGCCATGCTCATCGGCTTAGGAGTAGAGGCCGATCCGATCCCGTTCGACACAGACATAGAGGAGTGGAAGGCCGCCTGGGTCGAGCTGCTAGGAGCGTGTCCACCCTTATACCGGATAGGCATGGTCAAGTATAGCTGGTTTGCTGAACGGTTTCAATGGAGCGAGCCCAAGACAGTAGAGGAAACGGAGCAGTACACCAAGGGTTTTCTAATGTTTGTCCTCGGTACCACCTTGTTTTTTAATAGGTGGAACACCGTGGGCTTATATCTGCTGAGTGCCCTGGTGACCCTTCCTCGGGTTGGCTTTTATGACTGGGGCGGAGCTGGCCTCACCACTCTGTATGGTTATATGAGCTATTCCTCTCGCCTGAGGGGAGAGTTGATCGGAGGCTACTAGCGAGCCTACAAGGTATATATTTTGGTTCCCTCTTTGCATTTTACCTTTTCTGCTTTACATTTTCTGCTTTATATCTGTTCAACACTTGTACTTTTTGCTTTGCACTTTCTGCATTTGTTCATACATTGTGCTTTCTGCATTTGTTCATGCTGTATGCTTTCCGCTTTGCATTTTCTGCATCTGTTCATAAATTGTGTTCTCACATATCACTGCATTTTCTCTGTAACTATGGGTGTATGCTTATTTCCCAGTACTTGCCCTAGAGCCCATGGAGGAGCTCCCACTAGCTGTCCCCTATTCGAGGCGGTACAATAGCAGATGCCAGTGCAGGAGCCGTGAGTCATTCACATTCTTCTGGCACTATTTCGACATGGTGGCTCCCCCCGAGGTAACCTAAAACACAGTCATTTTTTCCTTAACACTGTTTTAGTTCACACTTTTGCAACTGATAGCAACTAACAATCTGTACAACCTCTATTTGCAGATCATGTGACAGCCATAGGCCATGATGCCGACTAGGATACCGGACCAGTACGCCGGGGCCTAGGCCACTTCTCGCTTCCGCATTCTACTTGAGGGCCCAGTCTGCCAAGCCTAGTTCCTAAGTGAGCTGTTCATGCACCAGACTGTGGTTCTGTCTGACCCGATCATTCCGATGGCACCGCCGAAGTCCATGAGATCAACAGACACCCTATCCATTGATGAGGTCACTCAGTTTATGGTGGGCTTGGATGCTTACTCCTTTAAGGCAGAGGGTGACTGCGCAACCTTCATTCAGACACACTTTATGCCACCTCTGACAAGAACTCGCGGACGCGAGAGGGCAAGGGCTCCTACTGCGAGAGAGGCGCCTAGAGTGACCAGGGCAACCAGGGCCCATACTAGAGGGGCTCCTGAGGCGAGGCAAAGGACCGGCTGGCCAAAGCTTCTTACCACGCTTACATATTGGCAGCATACCGGGGCTGCTTACTAGGTCCCAATTGAGCCTGCAGCAACTAAGCATGAGCTTGTCGGGGTTCTAGACCCGACTAAGGTATGGACCATACTTTACGATTTGCACTCCACATTTCATTTCAAATATGTTTACTGCGAACACTGATTATCCAGATACGTTTGCAAGCGTCGATAGAGTACATAAGAGGGGCTCTTGAGCTGATAGCCTCCTTAATGGGCATGGTACAGAAGAGGGAGACGCTGCTCAGTCTCCATGGCATCCCAGTAATTTCTCCAGTTTACACTTCATGCTATCATTTTTCCACTGATACACTAGCATTTCAACTGTAGTCTGTTCCAAACTGCACTGATGTGCTGTATTGGCACACTGCCTCCACACACTGTATCTGACTTCTGTATACACTCATTATGCATACTATACTTGCATCTGATACACACACTGCATACTATGCTTGCATCTAATACACACACTAAAACTGATATGTGACAACTATCTTTTCAGATCCCAGCTATACCGGGTGCACCAGCGGCAGCAGCGACACCAGCACCAGCAGTATCTCCTCCAGTAGCAAGGAAGAGAGGCAGAGATATGAGTACCCAAGCCCAGAGTAGTCCTCTAGAGCCCAACGTGAACGACGATGATGCTAAGACCAGTGACTCTACGAAGGTAGCGAGTCTACATTCTGAGTCGTTTGAGAGTGGAGATGATGACGATGGCTCAGGTTTTAGGAGCAGAGGCGACGATACTGAGGAAGGTTTTGGGGTAGAGAGTGGAGACGATGCTGGCTCTGGTTCCGAGATTGATTCAGACAGCGGTGCTGATGGAGATAGTGCCCCAGAGTCCTCTCCTCTGAAAAAGAGGACGAAAAGGGACTCTAGAACATGAGGCGGCCGGTGCTGATTTTTATGTATTTTTTGCTTAGTTTTGTTTGGTAGCATTAGCAGATGTATAGCTTCAGAAAGTTTTATTTGCTTTAAAACTTGTACTCCTCTTTTGTAAAAAAACCATGATCGGAATAAAACCTCGCAGTTTTTATAAAAAATGTTGTCATTTTTGCATCATGAGCACCATATTTGCATGAAAATAAACATGGGATTGAATTGGCCAAGGGCACTTGATTGAAACAATGTTCTTAATCGGGTAATGAACCGACCAACAACTAAAATACAAAAATGCAACATACAACTCGATAAACAAAATAACAACAACTCGATAAACAAAACAAAACAACTCAACAAACTTACTAGAACCAAAAGGACTCAAAACAAGACTTTAAAACACACTAAGAACAGAACAAAACACATGCTTTTAGCATTGTTTAGCACACAGGCGGACGGCAGGGCAGAAAAGAAGGCTGTCGGCCATAGAAGAAGCCTACCGGCCACCATGGTAGCCTGTCGGCCATCAATGTGAAGCACCTCCAAATTGTTGACAGCTGGCTTCCATTCAATGCCTTATCTTCTACAAAAGGGCTCAGCTTCTTGATTTCTCTTCAGAACTTCATTTCAGCCTCAAATTCTTTCAAAAATAGAGCCATATTTTGCCGAAAAACTCTCAGATTGGATTGCAACTTTGGACGGCTTGGAAAAGGTAAATTTCTGGGGTTTCAGCATAAATGCACTTTTTTCGTTAAGTCAAACACCACTTTGTTTTCCGTTCCTTTATGTCACGGCTAGATGCTGGGACTCGATTACACACGTCTTTAGCTTCGTGGGTCAAGAAATATGCCCCACAATTGAAGAATTTTAGGCACTAATGGAATCCCGGTGCAACGAGGAAATCATACTTCTGTCCCGTTTTGGCCATGCCCAAGCTTTAGGACGAATGTGCAGGCTTACTTTACACGAGGCTCAATCTCTGGTCCACAACGGAGAGTTAGACATTCCCAATTTGATTCATCGATTTTCCAGTATCGGTGATCGAGGTGACCTTCTCTGGCAAGGTTTTCGGCAACATGCCCTCTGCGTATGTATGCTGGCTCATTTCCTTCTTGCCCCTAATTTTGGTCGATCCAACATCCGTTTGATCGAAGCGGCCCAAGGTTTGAAAGATGGCAAAAGTTGCATTGGCTTAGTATTGGCCGAGACTTTGATGGGCTTAGATGCCTTTCATCGGCGAGAGACTACCAAATTCGTGGGGAGTCCACTACTTCTTTAGGTATTATTTCCCATCATTTCTCATATGTGTTTCTTACATCTCTCGACACTCTTGCTTTGTTTTTCTCTCAAAGCCCTTTTCTCACTTTTCTCTTAACATACATCTCTCTATTCTTTAATCTCTCTTTTCTTTCATCCCTTCCCAGGTGTGGCTTGTGGATTAGCTGAAGATAGTGGACTCTTGCCTTGAATGCTCAGCTCGAGGCTATTTCTTCCGCCACTAACTAGTGGATTTTCCGAACGAGGGGTGGTGGTGCCACTAAATGTGCAATAGGTCTGCTGTAGACATAGCTTGGCGTTGCCCTTGGCTTAACTTGACCAAGATGAGCTACAGCATGGCTCGGCAGCCTGGTATTCAGTTGATCGGCCTTACGCAATGCTTTTTTTTATTTCCCTTTTCCAGTTCAAATGTCAGTTTCGGCATGATCAGATCCACCCAGAGGAGAGGGGGGAGTACCCAGTTTCATTCCCCATCCGAGGTTCACATTTGGCTAAGTACCTCACTACTTGGGAGACGAGGGAGCTTTTAGCCCCTACCCCTAGTTTCAGTTGCGCCCTTTTCTGGCGAGTGCTTGGCTTGGCTCCAGGATGAGGCACAAACTGGGCCCACTTTGGCATCACAAGCTTCCACAAGTAGTAGTGGGGGACGCAAGAGCACCTGACTCATCTATGCCCCTAGTTTATTGATTTGGCCTTTCTTTTCAAGTTTTTGAATGTAATAAAAGTAACTTTGATTCGTATCAGAGAGTTGGAGAATTTTTATGTTCAAATCGATGAAATTTTTATGTTCAAATCGATGAAATTAAAATTCTGGGCACTGAAAATTTTCCTTTTGGTCCAAAAATGGTCTAAGTTGTAAAAGGTAAAATTTGAGTAAAATCAACTTTTATCAAAACTTTCCAAAACCATTTTCGAAAAGGATCACCACCTAACACGCGCAGAATCAATCCTGAGATGTATAACCCCGAATCAAGAGATGATAACTGCCCCTTGTTTGAACACCACTGCACAGCATTGTAACCAGTTCTTCTCTCAGAGTAAAGATCACAATCGAACCCTCAGGTAAAGAATAGGCAAAGATGACCTGATCAGACACATGGACAAGATAGTTGAGTTGGAGGTGTTTATGGTCGGACTTCAGGATAAAGTTGACAACGTATCCCGAAGATGGGAATCAGGCCTTACGTAGTTCGGTTAAGGTTCACTTGAGTATTTACTCTCTCCTTTTGCGCTCTAACTTTTGCCAAGACCGCCCTTCCAGGTTTTCAACCTTGCGAGCTATGTTCTTCTTTTCTTTTCAATTCTTTTCATTTCTTTTCTTCTTTTTTCATCTTTTCTTAACCCTAGAGAGCAGTTGACGTTTTAGAGTGAGGTGCTCTCCAATGGAGGTTTTGAAAAGTAAGAGAGAGAAAGAAAGTGTGAAAAGTGATTTAAAATAACACAGTCCAGACCTGATATACGTATGACCCGCTCGAGCAGAGAATAGGATGCTCGAGCGTCAGACACAAAAACTTAACCCGCTTGAGCGCCAAGGCACAACAGCAAAACGCTACCCGCTCGAGCGCAAAGGAAAACCCGCTAGAGCGTAGATTACACTCTTCCAGTACTTTTACAGACATCGAACACCCGCTCGAGCGCAAGGATACCAGCTCGAGCGGAGCGTAAGGAAATCCGCTCGAGCGTGAAAAACACATCTGCAGTACTTTTGCAGACGAACAAATTACTAAAGGTATGCAAACTCCACTCGAGTGGATCACTAAAAATCTAGGCAACAAGAGTTGGGACAAAACCTCAACCAACCTGTTTGAAACACGCCCAAGACAATTCTGAACTCAAATGCAAAGAGTTAAAGGACGAAAATGAAATACAGACAACAACAACTATCAACGGAACTGAGTCCGGAATACAGTAAACCTGAGAGGGAAAACCGGGATCGCTATAGCGTTAATTTTTTTTTATATATTTTTTCTTAGTTTCTTTTTGTTTATAGCATTAGCACATTGTATAGCTTCAGACAGGTTTTATTTACTTTAAAACTTGTACTCCACTTTTGTAAAAACAACCTGATCAGAATAAAAAACCAATTTTTATGAAAAGTGTGATTATTTTGCATCATGAGCACAACATTTGCATGAAATGGACATGGAAACAAACGACCAAGAGTATTGTTGATTAAAGTAAAATCTTAATCGGGTAATGAACCGACCAACAACTAAAATACAAAAATGCAACATACAACTCGATAAACAAAATAACAACAACTCGATAAACAAAACAAAATAACTCAACAAACTTACTAGAACCAAAAGGACTCAAAACAAGACTTTAAAACACACAAAGAACAGAACAAAACACATGCTTTTAGCATTGTTTAGCACACAGGTGGACGACAGGGCAGAAAAGAAGGCTGTCGGCCATAGAAGAAGCCTGCCGGCCACCAAGGTAGCTTGCCGGCCATCAATGTGAAGCACCTCCAGATTGTTGACAGCTGGTTTCCATTCATTGCCTTATCTTCTACAAAAGGGCTCAGCTTCTTGATTTCTCTTTAGAACTTCATTTCAGCCTCAAATTCTTCCAAAAATAGAGCCATTTTTCACCAAAAAACTCTCAGATTGGATTGCAACTTTGGACGGCTTGGAAAAGGTAAATTTCTGGGGTTCGGCATAAATGCACTTTTTTCGTTAAGCCAAACACCACTTTGTTTTCTGTTCCTTTATGTCGCAGCTAGATGCTGGGACCCGATTACACACGTCTTTAGCTTCGTGGGTCAAGAAATATGCCCCACAATTGAAGAATTTTATGCACTAATGGAATCCCAGTGCGACGAGAAAATCATACTTCTGCCCCATTTTGGGCACGCCCAAGCTTTGGGACGGATGTGTGGGCTTACTCTACACGAGGCTCGATCTCTGGTCCACAACGGAGAGTTAGACATTCCCAATTTGATTCATCAATTTTCCAGTATCGGTGACCGAGGTGACCTTCTCTGGTAAGGTTTTCGGCAACATGCCCTCTGCGTATGTATGTTGGCTCATTTCCTTCTTGCCCCTAGTTTTGGTCGGTCCAACATCCATTTGATCGAAGCGGCCCAAGGTTTGAAAGATGGCAAAAGTTGCATTGGCTTAGTGTTGGCCAAAACTTTGATAGGCTTAGATGTCTTTCATCGGCGAGAGACTACCAAATTCGTGGGGAGTCCACTACTTCTTCAGGTATTATTTCCCATCATTGCTCATATATGTTTCTTACATCTCTCGACACTCTTGCTCTATTTTTCTCTCAAAGCCCTTTCCTCACTTTTCTCTCAACATACATCTCTCTATTCTTTAATCTCTCTTTTCTTTCATCCCTTCCCAGGTGTGGCTTGTGGATTAGCTGAAGATAGTGGACTCTTGCCTTGAGTGCTCAGCTCGAGGCTATTTCTTCCGCCACTAACTAGTGAATTTTTCGAACGAGGGGTGGTGGTGCCACTGAATGTGCAATAGGTCTGCTGCAGACATAGCTTAGCGTTGCCCCTGGCTTAACTTGACCACGATGAGCTACAGCATGGCTCGGCAGCCTGGTATTCAGTTGATCGGCCTTACGCAATGCGTTTTTTATTTCCCTTTTCCGGTTTAAATGTCAGTTTCGGCATGATCAGATCCACCCAGAGGAGAGGGGGGATTACCCAGTTTCATTCCCCATCCGAGGTTCACATTTGGCTAGGTACCTCACTACTTGGAAGACGAGAGAGCTTCTAGCCCCTACCCCTAGTTTCAATTGTGCCCTTTTCTGGCTAGTGCTTGGCTTGGCTCCAGGATGAGGCACAAACGGGGCCCACTTTGGCATCACAAGCTTTCACAAGCAGTAGTGGACGACGCAAGAGCACCTGACTCATCTATGCCCCTAGTTTATTGCTTTGACCTTTCTTTTCAAGTTTTTGAATGTAATAAAAGCAACTTTGATTCATATCAGAGAGTTGGAGAATTTTTATGTTGAAATCGATGAAATTAAAATTCTGTGCACTGAAAATTTTCCTTTTGGTCTAGAAATGGTCTAAGTTGTAAAAGGTAAAATTTGAGCAAAATCAACTTTTATCAAAACTTTCCAAAACCATTTTCGAAAAGGATCACCACCTAACACGTACAAAATCAATCCTGAGATGTATAACCTCGAATCAAAAGATGATAACTACCCCTTGTTTGAACACCACTGCTCAGCATTGTAACCAGTTCTTCTCTCAGAGTAAAGATCACAATCGAACCCTCAGGTAAAGAATAGACAAAGATGACCTAATCAGACACATGGACAAGACAGTTGAGTTGGAGGTGTTTATGGTCGGACTTCAGGATAAAGTTGACAACATATCCCGAAGATGGGAATCAGGCCTTACGTAGTTCGGTTAAGGTTCACTTGAGTATTTACTCTCTCCTTTTGCGCTCTAACTTTTGCCAAGACCGCCTTTTAGGTTTTTCAACCTTGCGAGCTCAGTTTTTCTTTATTTCAAATTTTTCGTGCTCTAACTTTTGCCTAGGTCGCTCTTTCGGGTTTTCGGCCTAGCGAGCCTCTTAGGGATAGCATTTCTTCAACTTGTCCATGTTGATTGGTTGGGAAAATTCTAGGCCATCCAGGTCCATGAGAATAACAACTCCACCTGACAAGATAGCTCTGATGATGTAAGGTCCAGTCCAATTGGGTCTAAATTTGCCCTAGGGTCATGAATGGGAGCTCGGTTGTCTTTCAACACCATATCCCCTTTTTTGAGATTTCGAGACTTAACCTTCTTGTTAAAAGCCCTAGCAATTCTGCATTGATAGCCCTGAACATGATACAATGAATTTAGCATTCTCTCATCGAACAACATCAGCTCTTTGAATCTGCTCTGTTGCCAGTCCGCTTTTACTATCTAACACTTAGCCATAACTCGCTGCGACGGTACTTCTATTTCAATTGGCAGATCAGCTTCCATCCCATAAACAAGAGAATAAGGATTTGCCCCTGTAGACGTCCGGATTGAAGTTCTATAGCTCCAGAGTTCGAATGGCAATTTATTTGGCCAGTCCTTGTAGGTCTCAACCATCTTCTGCAAGATATGCTTGATGTTCTTGTTGGCAGCCTCAACAACTTCGTTGGTTTACGACCGATATGTAGATGACTTATGAAAAGCCACATTGTATTTTTCCAGCGAGTCTATTACCTCCTTCTTGAAATGGGAGCCAATATCTGATATAATCTCCTTTAGAACACCGTACCGGCAAATGATATTGTTCCGAATGAACTTAGCCACATGCGCTGCTTTCAACACTGCATAAGACTGAGCTTCTACCCACGTTGTAAAGTAATCAATTGCCACCAGAATGTATTCATGCCCATTCGACCCTTTTGGTGTGACTGCGCCAATGACATCAATTCCCCAGACTAAGAAAGGCCATGGTAAAGTTATGTTGTACAGTTTTGACGGTGGGATGTTCATGCGATTTGCATGAATTTGGCATTTGTGGTATCGCCGAACAAAACCAATACAATCCTCCTCCATAGTGAACCAGTAGTAACCTTAACTGAGAATCTTCCGGGCTAACATCACTCCATTCATGTGCGCTCCGCACTCTCCCCCATGGATGGCCTCCATCAAGCGCTTTGATTCATCTTCTTCGACACACAACTTGTGCAACCCTAGATAACCTCTTTTGTACAGTTTACCTCCGCAGATGATAAATTGGATGGCTGTTCGTCGTATTCCTCTTTTGTTCTTGGCATTTGCCCCTGGTGGATAAATCTCATTTTCCAAGAAGTTCCAAATATCGTAATACCAAGGGTTCCTATCTTGCGCTTCATCTATCACGGTGATAGTTTCATAAGTCGGCGTGTATCTGTGCTCAATGATAATCGGACGCTTCCAGACTCCAAGCTGGATGTCTATCATAGAAGATAGAGTTGATAAGGCATCAACGAACCTGTTGTTCTCTCTCAGTAGATACGTGAAAGTCAGCTTTTCAAACCTAGGAATCAGAATGTCTAGGGTCTGGTGATAAACCTTCATCTTTTCTTCTTTGACCTTCCAGTCTCCATTTTCTTGAGACACAACTAAGTTCGAGTCCCCGATGACATCCAACCTTTTGCCCCTAATTCCAGGGCAGCTTCCAAACCAGCGATACACACTTCATACTCTACTTCGTTATTGGACACCTTGAACCGGAGTTTGAAGGCTAAAGGTATATGGGAGTTGTTGGGTGCTATCAGCAACACATCTATCCCATAACCATATTGATTGGACGCTCCATCAAAGTACATTGTCCAAGTCTTTTCCTTGACTTGCAAAATGGCTTCATCTGGGAATAAGTATTCCACCACTTCATCCCCTTCTACCAGGTGATCTGCCAGGAACTCCGCTACAGCTCTCCCCTTGACCGACTTGCAGGTAACATACTTGAGATCAAATTCAAAGAGGAGAAGCAACCAACGGGCTAGCCTACCCGCAAGTACTGGTTTCTCAAAGAGATATTTGATGGGATCTAATCTCGAAACCAGAATTATAGAGTGAGCTAACAAGTAGTGCCCCAACTTCTTGGTAGCCCATACCAAGGCTAAGCAAGCTTTCTCTAATAGAGTGCAGTGGGTTTCATAATCCAGCATTTTCTTGCTTAAATAGTAGATGGCTTTCTCCACCCTATCCTCAGATCCCTGAGCAAGTATGAATCCCATTGTGGTGTCTGTTACTAATAGATATAGAATCAAAGGCTTCCCCGGCTCTGGCGACGACAACACAGGTGGATTATGAAGGTACTACCTAATCTGCTCAAAAGCGAATTGACATCGATCATCCCATCGAAATTTCTTTCCTTTTTTCAAGAGACCAAATAGTGGTTCACAAGGGAATAAGTATTCCACCACTTCATCCCCTTCTACCAGGTGATCTGCCAGGAACTCCGCTACAGCTCTCCCCTTGACCGACTTGCAGGTAACATACTTGAGATCAAATTCAAAGAGGAGAAGCAACCAACGGGCTAGCCTACCCGTAAGTACTGGTTTCTCAAAGAGATATTTGATGGGATCTAATCTCGAAACCAGAATTACAGAGTGAGCTAACAAGTAGTGCCCCAACTTCCTGGTAGCCCATACCAAGGCTAGGCAAGCTTTCTCCAACAGAGTGCAGCGGGTTTCATAATCCAGCATTTTCTTGCTTAAATAGTAGACGGCTTTCTCTACCCTATCCTCAGATCCCTGAGCAAGCATGAATCCCATTGTGGTGTCTGTTACTAATAGATACAGAATCAAAGGCTTCCCCGGCTCTGGCGACGACAACACAGGTGGATTATGAAGGTACTACCTAATCTGCTCAAAAGCGAATTGACATCGATCATCCCATCGAAATTTCTTTCCTTTTTTCAAGAGACCAAATAGTGGTTCACAAGTCAAGGTTAATTAGGAAATAAACCGTCTTATGAATTGCACTTTACCCAGAAAGCCTCGCACCTCCTTTTCAGTCCTTGGTGGTGGCATTTCGATGATGGCCTTGATTTTGGAAGGATCTACTTCGATGCCCCTCTGTGTGATCAAAAAGCCTAGCATTTTCCCCGCTGTTACGTCGAAAGTACATTTCTACGAATTCAACCTCAGTTTGTATTCTCTGATCCGTTGAAAGAATTTCTTCAAGGCGGTATAGTGGCCCTCTCTTTCTTTGGACTTGACAATCATGTCGTCTACGTACACCTCGACCTCTTTATGGATTATATCATGCAGAATGGTAGTTGCAGCCCTTTGATAGGTATCCCCGGCATTCTTCAGCCCAAATGGCATAACTCGATAGTAGTAGGTTCCCCACGGCATAGTAAAGTAGTTTTCTCTCTGTCCTCGGGCGCCATTAAAATCTTGTTATACCCGGAAAATCCATCCATAAAGGATAGCAATGCATGGCCCGCAGTGAAGTCCACTGATTCATCGATGTGCAGTATAGGAAAGTCGTCCTTCGGACTGACTCTGTTCAAATCTCGGAAGTCCACACACACCCAGATTCTACCATCTTTTTTCGGCACTAGGACGATGTTGGCCAACCACGTCAGATATTCAGATAGTAATAATAAACCTGCTTCGATCTGCTTGGTGACCTCCTCATTGATTTTCAACGCCCAATCCAAATGGATTCTGTGCAACTTCTACTTGACGGGTCGGGCCTCGAGGTCAAGAGGGATCCAATGCTATACAATCTCAGGATCAATTCCAGGCATGTCTTTGTAGGACCACTGAAAATATCTTTGAAATCTTTTAATAAAGCGACTAAGTGCTCGCACTCCTCCAAAGATAACATGGACCCGGTCTGGACCATACGCGGATCCTTCTTAGTACCCACATTAATAGCAATGATTTCATCAGAGCAGGGTTTTGTAAACCTCTCATCCTCTTGATTAATCAAGTTTTTCAAAACCAAAGGAATTCCTCCCTTTTCGTTTTCATTAAAATTCTAAAAATCTTGGTCAATACAATAAACAAGTGGCACAGAAAAATACTCAGAATCAACAACGGTATTCTCATTCATAAGATCCATCTCATCCAGCTCTTCAGTTACAATTGACTCAAAAGCAAAAGAAAAAGAAGACCTGGACAAGACCTTGGCATCCGGGTTATCACCCCCAGGAATACTGGACTCGGACTTAGAAAAATCAGAATCTGATTATGACTCCACAGACTCTGTGGAATCTGATTTTGGCTCATCACCCGACTCAGAACTAGACAGGTAGCCCTCCTCTAGCTGCCAGACAAGAGATGGTTCTTCAAGTGCATCCAAAATGCTGCTAGACGGGTTCACACCCGATTGGTCCCCGATCATGGAGATGGTAAGGTTATCCCCCAAGCTCTCTGGTCGACCAAAGGATTTGAAAGGAGACATGCCAGTGCTGCTCCTATTCCAAGCTCACTGTTGTCTGAGTCACTTTCCGTGCTCTTTTCAGCTTTGGTAGTTGGCTCAGCCTTTTCCTCGGCGTCACTGTCATGTAACTGTAGGTCGAAGAAGATTTCGAAGCCGAGGACACGCTGCTTTGCAGAATTCATCCAGGGCTCGGGAAAGCAGCAAAATGGGAAGTCTTCACTCTCCCGAACAAAGTGGCCATTTAGTGTTCCCCGGATCGGCCTGTGAACAAGCTCATAGTGCTTCCCAGCCTACTTAGCCCAATCTTTTTTGGTAGGTATATATCCCAAACCAAACACATGCAGATTATGTGGCACATCGGCCAATCCTGTGACACCTTTCCGGCCACTTCTTCCAAGCGCCATTCATGGCATATGTTGCAACTTGTTCATGAAATAGATTGATTGGGCGCTGACATACATACCCTCATCAGCTACCAAGATGGTCTGCACTACTCGAGCCTCAACCAGCGTAAACCTGGAAAGGAACACATTCTCCTCGCCATAAACGATCTCCAACACCGGTGTAGTTACCTCTGACAGAGGATGGATGGATGGATGAATTTCTGAAAATAATCGCCACTCCCTTCCCGTAAGAGTACTTTAGCATTTCGTGGAGAGTAAAGGAGACTATTTTCACCATATGCAACCAAGGTCTTCCTAACAGTAAGTTGAAGGTGGTTAGGACATCCGGGACATGGAATTCGATATCTTGCTGCGCTAGGCCCACCTGAACTCGAATTTGTACCATGCCCATAACCTCATTGCTGGTATTATCATATGCCACGAATCACTTGGACTGTAGGTACGAAATCTGCTGGTTTAAGGCCTATCACATAAGCTGTGCGAGAAGGACAGACGTTGATAGCTGACTCGATGTCGACCAACACCACTAGCACCCATTTTTCTCTACACTCAACAGATATGTACAGGGGTTTGTTGTGAGCTGAGCCTTTCGGCGGCAATTCTTTATCAGAAAAGGTTAGGGTTGGCGCGACACTTCCTAGGAAGACCAGTCCCACAAACAATTCAGGGGTAGTGTCAATGGACAATTTGGCTTTGTCCATTGCTGATAATACAGCCTGTCGATGCCCCCAGGAGGCTATAAGAAGACCCAAGATCGAAATGTCGGCTTGGATTTTCTTTAGTTGCTTCAACACTACCTTTTTCTCCAACTGCTTCTCTTTCTATTTTTCAACCTCTCTATCTTTCCCAGAGGCCTCAGCTTAGTCTAAGTGCGGTGGCTTGAAATACCACCCACTTCTTATCATGTGGTCTATCTCTTCAACGTCCCATGTATTGTATGGAAGACACCCACCCCAGTCCTCGTTGGTGTGAGCCAGAAGTAGATCATCATCCTCCCACCATATCCCTCCGGCAGCTGACAAATAGTTGTCTAGCTCCGTTTGTATCACTTTTACCTCACAAGTTTCCCTCGCAGGGTGTTGGGCCATTCCAACTTTCTGGTTGTCTTCAACCCTCTCTTGTTCAAACTGCTTCAACCCAGCTTCCTGTTTTGTGTCCACAATAGTCACAATGCCCAATTCCTGAGCTGAATCATTCACACCGGTGTTCTCCGGCAGTTTTCCCTTTTCATCGGCCATTCTAGCCATTGTAGCAATTCTTGCTTCCTTTTCTTCTTGTTTGTTTCAATTTCATCCTCCATATCCGGTTCATCACTAAACCACCCAGAGTTGTCTGTCGACCCATTCAAATCAAACCAGTCAATCTGTACATCCTCTTGATCTTGTTCGTCGAAGAACTGCAGGTTGTCTAAGTTCTCCTCAACCTCCGCCAGATCATCCAAACCTTGGCTCGGGCCATCCTCCCTAACCAATTGACCTCCACTATAGTAAGCAATACCACTTCCGGCTTGGCTTGATCAACCGGCACAATGTAGTAGCATGGATCATACTCCCCCTCAAATAAGTCCTTAGAGCACTCAGGCAATGAACACGTGCTCTCCTTTAAAGTCGGCCTCTCTTCTACTATAACTGTCACCACCACAGGTTTAGGTTGAAGTATGGACATGTCCATTATGCACAAGTCTGTGCTTTCAGGGATGAACATCATCGGCCTGGGTAGGTGGGAATGGGTGATATATATGCTGGGGTCGTATGGGAGTGCCAGTGTATGGATTAGGTTTAGATTGTGAGGTGCAGAAACTTCATTGTGCTCCGAAAGAGGGTTGGTAGTTACATTTGTCTTTTGGGGTGGTGCGATCACCTTGTTGTTGATGAGGTCTTGAATCTCATGACGCAGCCTGAAGCATTGGTCGGTGTCGTGACCATGCTGCTCGTGAAATGCACAGTACTTAGCTGGGTTGTGTTTTAGTGGAAGAGGATCAGGTAGTGGGCGAGGCTCTAACGACTTGAGGTGCCCTTTTTTGATCAACACCCTCACGGCTTGGGATAAAGACATGTAGAGTGGGGTACAAGTCCTTTGGGATCGGGTGCAGTTGTTTGAAGTTTATGTGGTTGTGCTAGCAAAGGGATTGGAGGTCTTGGTTATGGTGATGACAACACTCACATTCGACGGCCGCACAGTTGTGCTACCACTGGTGGTTGCATTGGAACTGCGCACAAAAGGTCTCTTGGCCTACTCTTTCTCATCAGTGATCAACCCTTGTTTCATGGCATCTTCAATCTAAACCCCCATCTCATGGAGCTCGATGAATGTGAACAAAGGTAGGACGATCATTTTCTACAACAATTTCCCGTGCAGATTACGGACTACCATGCTTATCTAATCTTTCTCTAAATGTCGTGTAGTCATCACTGAAGCTTTGGCCCCCCACCTCGTCACGAATTCTTAAAAGCCCTCCTTTGGCTCCTGGCGCGTTGCCTCGAGATCACGAGTTGTGACCTCGATTTGTGTGTTGTAGGAGTACTATGCAACAAAGGCCTCAGCCATTTTCTCTCAACTCTGCTTCACAGAAACCTTTAGCTTCACATACTAGATAGTCGCTATTCCTGACAAAGTTCAGCCAAAGAGTGAGAGCTTCTGCAATCTAGTCAGGCCCATCGACCGCAGGATGTCTGAAAATAGCCGAAGATGAACCATGGGGTCTCCAGAGCCATCGAACCGATCGATGTGCAGCATTTTGAACCGATCTAGCAATGTCACCGCAGAGTCAGTATACCCGTCTTCTATGTTGAGGATAGATTTGAAAAACTTCTCCAGCTTGTTGACCTTTAGTACAGCAGGGCCAACCTTGAATTCAAGCGGCTCGGGTTGGTACACTAGTGCCTTGGAGGCTTGCGGTGGGATGAGGTCTACCGGATTGCCCAGATTCTTTTGAACATTGGCACTGATTCCGGGTACTGGGATACCCACATGAGGTGCATGGAAAGCAAAAGTCGCTGCTTGCTGTGGTTGCTATTACTACAACCTATTTATCACTTCAGCTTGATGAGTTGTAACTTCAGCTTGGCGAGCAACATCTTGTTATATGGTTTCCACTGTTTGTTAGAGATAACGGATCAAGTCCTCCATAGTAGCTGCAAGGTACTGAGTCATCTAGATAGGCAAGTGATCTCTCACTGACCTAGATATAGAAGATGAAGCCTGACTAAATGCAGGTGATTGTTGAACTGGTGAATTGTGCCTAACTCTTCTCCGTCTCGTAACCGGTGGGAGTGAATGAAACACTAGTTGTCCCCTAACAAGATCCCTGGATCTGTAAAGTCGCCTTACACGGGCCCAAAGTGCTTGGCGGGTAAGCGAACTATCTGAAGCAATTGTGATAAGCTACCTTGCAAAAAGAAATAAAGCAAAAAGAAAACAAAAATCAAAAACCGCACAGCACCTCAGCTCAGATGTGAACAACACATAGATGTAATCATAAGCTGTAGAACTGTACTCAACACTGATTTCTGCCCCCAAAATCTGATACCCGAACTTTGCAACTGATACGTACATTCCTATAAAGTTTCACTCTAAAAGCACATACTAGTTAAGTAAGAGCCAAAACACCCCTATGAGGGGGAGGGTTACCCTGTCCTAGTTTCGTCAGGAACTAGGGTTCACTATTCAAACAAAAGTGTTTCACACAATCCTAGATTTGAGTAAGCATTTTGTCCTAGTTTGGAACAACCTCTACGGCTTTCGATATGCAACTAGGCCAAATGGTCAAAAGGGTACCTCAGCAAAACCACCTAACACCAAAATGTGAAAGGAGGATCAAACGGTACAACGCTTGTCCAAATCCACGGGTTGTGTTCCCATCGTGGCAGAGCCCGCAACCAGTCAGCCTTTTGGCAAGCTTTTAGGCAAGCCTCCGGCAAACCGTTCAGGAATAGCAGATGGCAAACACAGTGACTTAAATGCACCAATGCAATTGCAATGCAAAGAAACATATAAGTATAGATAAAATTTCATATGATGAAGTTCAAGTCAAGTTCTCTAAAATCCCTAGCAGAGTCGCCAGAAACTATAGCTCGGCTTTTTCGCACCCCTTTTCAGAAGTTCGAAATAAGCCCTACAGTTCGGACTCCCGCGGTTCTGAATCTAATCTCACAAGTGCAATATGAAATTGATAAACACCAAAGAGTCCAAATCTGGCAAATCTTTTGGAAAATTGATTTTGAATCAAAAATGCCAAAAATGGACTGCTTTGTTAGATACAAAGTCGCCACTTAAATATTTTTGGGAAATTTAGGAAATCCATGACTCGTGCCAAAGGCCACGTGTCCATCATTACCAAGATTGTCTCGGCTCGGGAACTTAGGTACGAGAGGGGAAGGTCATGAATGCATTTGAGCACCCCCGCTCGCCCCATCAAAGATCGGCCTCTGCTAGTCATGATATGAATCTTATGTACATTATATGCTCTTGTTCCGATTTATTAGGCTAGCATTACTATGTGCACACGCAAGTATAGACTAATTTGCAAGAATTGGAACATTTGATTTCATGTTTGTTTTTGAAAATTTGTTTTGAAATACGTACCACTTGAAAAAGTGATCGCATATAAACATTACTCAAATTATTCCAATTCAAGCAATAAGCTTTCATCCACAAACATACAAGCAGTTTTATCATTTAAGCAATTAGCCTCATGGTAAGCATGCTCGACATGGCAACAAGCACACTCATGCAATTATGCTAAAGCGAGTAAAAGCATACCTAGTACTGCAAGCCAAAATAAACAAAAGAGTTAGAAAAATACATGATCCTAACTTTATGCAATATGACTAATACAACACATGCGATATGCATTTACTTAGGCTCGGCTATTTAACATGGCATATGGAACAATTTTTATAACATGCGGTCTAAGCACATATTCAAAGAGGTATTAAACGAACAATGCAGTTAGAATGATAAACCGAGCCTCGGTGCATGCAATACAAATTGTTGCAAGCATGAAGAATGCTAATTGAAACATGATGTCCCTAAACTAACCATTATAAGCTAGTAAATAAAAAGGAGAAATACGTGAGGTTGGAAGACATACAATTTATTAAAATATTGCGCTATCACGAAGGAGAGTCCAAATGAATAAAGTAGCTAATTTACTAGCTAGTTAAAGCTAAGCTAATTAAGAAAACTATTACAAACTGAAATGAATAAACTAGCTAAGTTACTTAACTAATTATTACAACAAATTAATTAACTAACTAGTTAGCTAACAACAAAATTGAATAACTAGTTAACTAACTAATTAAATAATTACAACACGAGTGCAATTAAAAGAATTAAGTAAGCTAAACAATCTAAATATTAAGCTAACTACTCCGTCTCGGGATGCGCGGGATGTTCATGCGCATGCTCGGTTTTCACTCGAAAAGACCACTGTTTTGCTTCTAGAGAGCTTCTGTTGCGCAATAAAACACATACATTGTTGCCCACTTCCAGAATGGCTCTGCTCTGCCAAAAGAACACACTACTGAATTTTGCATCAGTGGCCGGCTGGCCAGTGATGAGGGTTGCCAGCCACCAGTGATGGTCGGCCGGCCATCAATGGTGGTCTACCGGCCACCTGCCGGCCATGAAAAGTGGTCTGCCGGCAACTGCTGCCCAGTTCTCCTTGCTGCAACTGAGGACAAACATAGCATATATAGGGCATTCTCAAGGGTTTATTTGCACAACTCACCCCTCCTTTTCATGAACAAATCAAAGGAGTAGCAAGTTTGGTTCACAAACCATCAATGGATGCAATTTCATTGCATGATGGCTTATGAAACCAAGTGTGCAAGTTCAATAAATGCCAAACAAGACACAAACCTCCTCCCTTTCACGAATGATCAAGGGAAATGGTGACCTTGGAACCTTGAATCATTTCATCACTAATGAGTATGAAATGGTTCAAATTTCCATGTGTTCAATTAACGTCTGATTGAATACAACCAAATTATTATCTTGCTCACTTTTAATTCCAAGTTTTAGTTACTTCATTTTAGTTACCTTTCCATCATTTAATCAATTGAGTCCCAAAGGGTGAGATTAAGTCCTCTAATGAAAGGAGGGCTCAAACCAAAAGTTGTTTTAGGCATGAAAGAGATATCATACCATTGGTAATGAACCCCCTAAGGGATTAAACCATTAAGCATGACACCTCAATCTCATGCTTTCAACAAACAAGTTGTTTGAACCACTTTCAAAACAAAACAAAAAGCTAAGAAAGGAGGAAGGTTGCAGAGATTATTAGTTCTATAAATGAGTGAGAAAAAACAAAAATAAATGCAATCAACTCAAAGGAGATGGTGTCGAAGGCCAACACCAAACTCATTTGCACTATTACACTACGAGCATGCAAAACAAAGCTCAAATGCAACTAACAACCCAAAATAGTGCTAAAACAGTCTAAAATATGCCCTAAAGCATGCTAAAATTGAGTTAAAAACAACTAGATTAATATGCTAAAACATGGCACAAACTAAGATAGTAAGCAGGACACAAGGAGGGGAGGCTAACCCCTCCAATTTTGAACTTCAGAACATGATTTTGGCCATTGAAATAACTCTGAAAATTAGTATTTAAAATCTTGGAAAAAGATAGTGAAAGGGTGGGAAACACAAGGGCTAAGACCTCCAAAATAAGGTATCAAGAAAGGTGAACCACCCCTCAACCTTTAATGGCCTTAGGACCCAAGTTTCAGCCCAAAAGTATAGAAGTTTCATAGCCCAAAAACACTTGAAAAACAGTAAGGAAAATAGTAGATAAAGCAAATAAAGAGGCAAAGCCTTATACCTCTTGAAGAGGAGAAGCAATTCAAGCAATAAACTAAGACAAATACACCCTCTAGAGCTCAAACCAAGCTCAAAGACACCTCAGCTCAAAGATGAGAAGATTTGGTTAAGGGTGTATAGGCATGTTTAAGGTTAAGGAATTATAGGCAAAAGTGTAGAGATTTGGTAGAGAGAGAGAGAATTGTAGAGAGAGAGGAAAATTTTTTATCTCAAAATTTTCTAACCTCAAAACATGAGAGAGCAGGATCCTATATATAGAAAACATGATTTCTCTACAAGGATATCCAACCCTACACGTGGGTGCAGATGCATGCATCTGTGCAAACAGCTGGCACAGCTTGCATAAATTATCTGCAAAAGAAACTGGTGACCGGCCTGCCATCAGTGGTGGCCGGCAAGCACATTAGTGGCCGACAGCCCAAAAGTGATGGCCAACAGCCACCAGAGGCTGCAGGCTTGAAGGACTAAGGCTAGGTCCAAAAATAAGGCAATCAGAAACCGCACAGCACCTCAGCTCAGATGTTAACAACACAGATGTAATCAAAGCTGTAGGACTCTACTCAATACTGAATTCTGCCCCCAAATCAAATACCCAACTTGTAACTAATACGCATGCTCCAGTACAGTTTCACTGTAAAACACATACCAGTTAAGTGAGATCCAAAACACCCCTATGAGGGGGTAGGGTTACCCTGTCCTAGTTTCGTCAGGAACTAGGGTTCACTACCCAAACAAGGAGGTTTCACGCAATCTTGTATTCGGGTAAGCATCATGTCCTAGTTTGGAACAGTCTCTACGGCTTTCAATATGCAACTAGGTGTAGACGCGCCCTCGTGAGGCCTTCGTGCTACAGCTCGGACTCGATTTGTGTCACGGTTCTTAATCTGAACCAGAGAGTCCAAATCCGGCAAATCGTTTTGAGAAAACAGATTTTTAGAAAAGAAGTGTCAAACATGGACTGCTTTGCCAGATACAGAGTCGCCACCTAAATATTTTTTATGGGATTGAATACAACCAAATTATTATCTTGCTCACTTTTAATTCCAAGTTTTAGTTACTTCATTTTAGTTACCTTTCCATCATTTAATCAATTGAGTCTCAAAGGGTGAGATTAAGTCCTCTAATGAAAAGAGGTCTCAAACTAAAAGTTGTTTTAGGCATGAAAAAGATATCATACCATTGATAATGAACCCCCAAAGGGATTAAACCATTAAGCATGACACCTCAATCTCATGCTTTCAACAAACAAGTTGTTTGAACCGCTTTCAAAACAAAACAAAAAGCTAAGAAATGAGAAAGGTTGCAGAGATTATTAGTTCTATAAATGAGTGAGAAAAAACATAAATAAATGCAATCAACTCAAAGGAGATGGTGTCGAAGGTCTAGAACACCAAACTCATTTGCACTATTACATTACGAGCATGGAAAACAAAGCTCAAATGCAACTAACAACCCAAAATAGTGCTAAAACAGTCTAAAATATGCCCTAAAGCATGCTAAAATTGAGTTAAAAACAACTAGATTAATATGCTAAAACATGGCACAAACTAAGATAGTAAGCAGGACACAAGGAGGGGAGGCTAACCCCTCCAATTTTGAACTTCAAAACATGATTTTGGCCACTGAAATAACTCTGAAAATTAGTATTTAAAATCTTGGAAAAAGATAGTGAAAGGGTGGGAAACACAAGGGCTAAGGCCTCCAAAATAAGGTATCAAGAAAGGTGAACCACCCCTCAACCTTTAATGGCCTTAGGACCCAAGTTTCAGCCCAAAAGTATAGAAGTTTCATAGCCCAAAAACACTTGAAAAACAGTAAGGAAAATAGTAGATAAAGCAAATAAAGAGGCAAAGCCTTATACCTCTTGAAGAGGAGAAGCAATTCAAGCAATAAACTAAGACAAATACACCCTCTAGAGCTCAAACCAAGCTCAAAGACACCTCAGCTCAAAGATGAGAAGATTTGGTTAAGGGTGTATAGGCATGTTTAAGGTTAAGGAATTATAGGCAAAAGTGTAGAGATTTGGTAGAGAGAGAGAGAATTGTAGAGAGAGAGGAAAATTTTTTATCTCAAAATTTTCTAACCTCAAAACATGAGAGAGCAGGATCCTATATATAGAAAACATGATTTCTCTACAAGGATATCCAACCCTACACGTGGGTGCAGATGCATGCATCTGTGCAAACAGCTGGCACAGCTTGCATAAATTATCTGCAAAAGAAACTGGTGACCGGCCTGCCATCAGTGGTGGCCGGCAAGCACATTAGTGGCCGACAGCCCAAAAGTGACGGCCTGCAGCCACCAAAGGCTGCAGGCTTGAAGGACTAAGGCTTGGTCCAAAAATAAGGTAATCAGAAACCGCACAGCACCTCAACTCAGAAGTTAACAACACACAAATGTAATCAAAGCTATAGGACTGCACTCAATACTGAATTCTGCCCCTAAATCAAATACCCAACTTGCAACTAATACGCATGTTCCAGTACAGTTTCACTGTAAAGCACATACCAGTTAAGTGAGATCGAAAACACCCCTATGAGGGGATAGGGTTACCCTGTCCTAGTTTCGTCAGGAACTAGGGTTCACTATTCAAACAAAGAGGTTTCACGCAATCTTGTATTCAGGTAAGCATCATGTCCTAGTTTGGAACAGTCTCTACGGCTTTCAATATGCAACTAGGCCAAATGGTCAAAAGGGTACCTCAACAAGACCACCAAATATGCCTCTCCACCTAACACCAAGAAGTGAAAGGAAGATCAAACGGTACAACAGTTGTCCAGATCCAAGGGTTGTGTTCCCATCAGCCTTTTAGCAAGCTTTTAGGCAAGCCTCCGGTAAACTGTCCAGGAATAACAGATGGCAAACACAGTGACTTAAACACACCAATGCAAATACAATGCAAAGAAACATATAAGTGTAAATTAAATTTCATATCATACATTTCAAGTCAAGTTCTCTAATTTTTCCAACAGAGTCGCCAGAAACTGTAGCTCGACTTTTTCGCGCCCCCTTACGGAAGTTCGAAATAAGCCCTACAGTTCAGACTCCCGCGGCTCTAAATCTAATCTCACAAGTGCATAGTGAAATCGATAAACACTAAAGAGTCCAAATCTGACAAATCTTTTGAAAAATTGATTTTGAATCAAAAATGCCAAAAATAGACTGCTTTGCCAGATACAGAGTCGCCTCCTAAATATTTTTGGAAAATTTAGAAAACCCATGACTTGTGCCAAAGGCCACATGTCTATCATCACCAAGATTGTCTCTGCTCGGGAACTTAAGTACGAGAGGGAAGGTCATGAATGCATTTGAGCACCCCTGCTCGCCCGATCAAAGATCGGCCTCTACTAATTATGATATGAATCTTATGTACATTATATGCTCTTGTTCCGGTTTATTAGGCTAGCATTACTCTGTGATGCGCACACACATAAATATAAACTAAATTGCAAGAATTGGAACATTCGATTCATGCTTGTTTTGAAAATTTTTTTAAAGTATGTACCACTTGAAAAAGTGATCGCATATAAACATTACTCAAATTATTCCAACTCAAGCAATAAGCCTTCATCCACAGGCAAACAAGTAGTTTTATAATTTAAGCAATTAGCCTCATGATAAACATGCTAGACATGGCAACAAGCACACTCATGCAATTATGCTAAAGCGAGTAAAAGCTTACCTAGTACTCCAAGCCAAAATAAACAAAAGAGTTAGAAAAATGCATGATCCTAACTTTATGCAATATGACTAATGCAGCACATGTGATATGCATTCACTTAGGCTCCGATATTTAACATGGTGTAGACATCCCCGAACGGCCCGGGAGGACGAGTCCCGTTTTGTTCGTATTGGGTTCACTACAGTTCAGGACTCTCAAATTGTCACGGTTCTTAATCTGAACCAAAGAGTCCAAATCCGGCAAATCGTTTTGAGAAACAAATTTTTGAAAAGAAGTGCCAAACATGGACTGCTTTGCCAGATACAGAGTCGCCACCTAAATATTTTATTTTGGGGGAATTTAGGAAACCCTGACTCGGTGCCAAAGGCCACATGTCCGTCATCACCAAAGTTGCCTCGGCTCAGAAACTTGGGTACGATTGGGGAAGGTCATCTATGAGCACCCCCTCTCACCCGATCCGAAGATCGGCCTCTACTAACCGTGATATCCAATTTTGGAAACGTTATGTGTTCTTATCCCGATTATTAGCCTAGACTTACTATGTTATGCGTATAGCACAAAAGTATAGACTAGATTGCCTAATTTGGGAATAAGCATTGCATATCCGCTTGTTTTGGAAAAATATTTTGGAATTTGCTACTCACAAGTAGGCTAAAACACGGATTTCAATGAGCTATTCCAACTCAGACAATCCAACCTTCGCCCACAGGCATTCAAGCTGTTATATCACATAAGCAGCTAGCCTCATGGTAATCATGCTATCATGGCAACACTCACACTCATGCAAGGATGCTAAAGCATAAATACTTACATCGTATTCCGTGCCAAAACAAAGAACTCATTAGCAATCCATGCATGATCCAAGTCCATGTTTAAATGTCTAATGCAACGCATACGGAATGTCACTAGAGTAGGCTCGGCTAGTCTGTGAATGACAAGTGAAAATGCACAAGTAGCATGTATTCAAGTTAGATTTGAAATACTAATGCAGTTAGCATGATGCACCGAGCCCGGTGCATGCAATACTGATGAATGATGCACGCATGCATAGCATAAGGTATGCTAAATTAAACATGACCTATTACTAACCATCAAAGCAGGTAAGTAAAAGGGAGAAAGAAGTGGGGGTTGGAAGACATGCACACACTCACCCACACTTATTACAAATTCGCCCTCGCTCGGAGGGACCAAAAGAATAATACAATTCGAATAACGAATTAACTATCCTAGCTAATTAATTATTACAACATGCAATAGGCCAAGTATGCAACAACATGCAAGGCAAGCATGCAACAACATGCAATAAGGGTCTTAAACCAAAATGGACAGCTCTCAAATAGGTCCAAATCAATATCGTGCCTGAAAAGAAAACAAACTTAACATGCACCAGCTTCAAATGAACCGTACATACAATATCGTGCCTGAAAAGAAAACAAACTTAACATGCACCAGCTTCAAATGAACCGTACATACAATATCGTGCCTGAAAAGAAAACAAACTTAACATGCACCAGCTTCAAATGAACCGTACATACAATATCGTGCCTGAAAAGAAAACAAACTTAACATGCACCAGCTTCAAATGAACCGTACATACAATATCGTGCCTGAAAAGAAAACAAACTTAACATGCACCAGCTTCAAATGAACCGTACATACAATATCGTGCCTGAAAAGAAAACAAACTTAACATGCACCAGCTTCAAATGAACCGTACATACAATATCGTGCCTGAAAAGAAAACAAACTTAACATGCACCAGCTTCAAATGAACCGTACATACAATATCGTGCCTGAAAAGAAAACAAACTTAACATGCACCAGCTTCAAATGAACCGTACATACAATATCGTGCCTGAAAAGAAAACAAACTTAACATGCACCAGCTTCAAATGAACCGTACATACAATATCGTGCCTGAAAAGAAAACAAACTTAACATGCACCAGCTTCAAATGAACCGTACATACAATATCGTGCCTGAAAAGAAAACAAACTTAACATGCACCAGCTTCAAATGAACCGTACATACAATATCGTGCCTGAAAAGAAAACAAACTTAACATGCACCAGCTTCAAATGAACCGTACATACAATATCGTGCCTGAAAAGAAAACAAACTTAACATGCACCAGCTTCAAATGAACCGTACATACAATATCGTGCCTGAAAAGAAAACAAACTTAACATGCACCAGCTTCAAATGAACCGTACATACAATATCGTGCCTGAAAAGAAAACAAACTTAACATGCACCAGCTTCAAATGAACCGTACATACAATATCGTGCCTGAAAAGAAAACAAACTTAACATGCACCAGCTTCAAATGAACCGTACATACAATATCGTGCCTGAAAAGAAAACAAACTTAACATGCACCAGCTTCAAATGAACCGTACATACAATATCGTGCCTGAAAAGAAAACAAACTTAACATGCACCAGCTTCAAATGAACCGTACATACAATATCGTGCCTGAAAAGAAAACAAACTTAACATGCACCAGCTTCAAATGAACCGTACATACAATATCGTGCCTGAAAAGAAAACAAACTTAACATGCACCAGCTTCAAATGAACCGTACATACAATATCGTGCCTGAAAAGAAAACAAACTTAACATGCACCAGCTTCAAATGAACCGTACATACAATATCGTGCCTGAAAAGAAAACAAACTTAACATGCACCAGCTTCAAATGAACCGTACATACAATATCGTGCCTGAAAAGAAAACAAACTTAACATGCACCAGCTTCAAATGAACCGTACATACAATATCGTGCCTGAAAAGAAAACAAACTTAACATGCACCAGCTTCAAATGAACCGTACATACAATATCGTGCCTGAAAAGAAAACAAACTTAACATGCACCAGCTTCAAATGAACCGTACATACAATATCGTGCCTGAAAAGAAAACAAACTTAACATGCACCAGCTTCAAATGAACCGTACATACAATATCGTGCCTGAAAAGAAAACAAACTTAACATGCACCAGCTTCAAATGAACCGTACATACAATATCGTGCCTGAAAAGAAAACAAACTTAACATGCACCAGCTTCAAATGAACCGTACATACAATATCGTGCCTGAAAAGAAAACAAACTTAACATGCACCAGCTTCAAATGAACCGTACATACAATATCGTGCCTGAAAAGAAAACAAACTTAACATGCACCAGCTTCAAATGAACCGTACATACAATATCGTGCCTGAAAAGAAAACAAACTTAACATGCACCAGCTTCAAATGAACCGTACATACAATATCGTGCCTGAAAAGAAAACAAACTTAACATGCACCAGCTTCAAATGAACCGTACATACAATATCGTGCCTGAAAAGAAAACAAACTTAACATGCACCAGCTTCAAATGAACCGTACATACAATATCGTGCCTGAAAAGAAAACAAACTTAACATGCACCAGCTTCAAATGAACCGTACATACAATATCGTGCCTGAAAAGAAAACAAACTTAACATGCACCAGCTTCAAATGAACCGTACATACAATATCGTGCCTGAAAAGAAAACAAACTTAACATGCACCAGCTTCAAATGAACCGTACATACAATATCGTGCCTGAAAAGAAAACAAACTTAACATGCACCAGCTTCAAATGAACCGTACATACAATATCGTGCCTGAAAAGAAAACAAACTTAACATGCACCAGCTTCAAATGAACCGTACATACAATATCGTGCCTGAAAAGAAAACAAACTTAACATGCACCAGCTTCAAATGAACCGTACATACAATATCGTGCCTGAAAAGAAAACAAACTTAACATGCACCAGCTTCAAATGAACCGTACATACAATATCGTGCCTGAAAAGAAAACATCGTCTGGTTGCACCAGCTTCAAATGAACCGTACATACAATATCGTGCCTGAAAAGAAAACAAACTTAACAGGTACAATATGGTTAGCAACATGCATGACAATGCAAAATGGATGCAAGACGACATGCAATATATACAAAACAATGTATAAACAATGCAAATGAAGATGCAATGTATTTGAAACAATGCAAGCTATATGCAAAGCATTTGAATCGTGATCCAATCACGAACGGTTCGAAACCACACCTATGTCAAATAGATTGATGGAGGTAACAAGTCTGTCTACCATAGAACGGTCAACTGAACTATGAGTATTGTAGACAGACGCAAGAACAAGTATTGGGTGGAATTGACATAAGTGGGGAAACAACCCGCTGGAGGAAGGACTACGATCCTAATGCCAGATGCAAAAATTACACTACAATGTAATATATGGATATGTTAGGAAGATGGCAATGGATATGGCGCGTGGGCCAAACCAAATCTTGCCTAGGAAAGGCATGTACGCATACATGCCATGTTTAACATAGAACGGTGTACTGAACTATGCTTCGACACGAGAAGTATGGGCACATACCGGACCAAGCTCAACATGGAAAGGCACAAGCCATAGGCGGAGGTGATGCAGCGAATGCATGCAAGCTACAATGCAATATACACTAATATGCAATGGAATGGAAATGGATACAATGGATATGGCCTGCGGGCCAAACCAAATCTTGCCTAGGAAAGGCATGTACACGTACAAGCCGTGTCTAACATAGAACGGTCTACTGAACTATGCTTCGACATGAGAAGTATGGGCGCATACCGGACCAAGCTCAATCATGGAAAGGCGCGAGCCATAGATGGAAGTGATGCAGTGAATGCATGCAAGCTATAATGCAATACACACTATGTTACAATGATGCATGACAATGCAACTTTTTACGATGGTGCATGACAATGCAACTATTTACGATAATGCATGACAATGCAATTATATTTTTTGTTTGTTTTGTTTTTGTTTTTGAAATGCAAATGCATGATGATGCATGATTTTGAAGTGCGCGACAACGCATGGCTTTTAAGATGCACGTGAACTTGAATATGCGACAACGCGAGTCGCTTGAAATACATGTATAACGCAACTTATCAAAAGTCGTTCGGGCACGACAAACACCGAAGGACTTGCACCTTCAGAGGATTTAGGGGCTCCTAAACCGTAAAAATTCTCGATATGTCTCACTCGGAGTATACCATACCTGTCCGGTTCGTCGGGTTGCACCAGCCTTAAATGAACCGTACATACAATATCGTGCCTGCAAAGAAAACAAACTTAACAGGTACAATTTGATTAACAACATACATGTTAATTGTACTTGAAAATGCGTGACAACACGAAGCAAGTGGGAAGCATAACAATGCTGTGAAGGCACAGACATGTAAGTGGAGCACGCGGTCTAGGCAGGCAACGAAATTGATCATAAGCATGCGATCTACGCAAGCAATGAAATTGGTTTCAAACGTGCGGCCTACGCAAGTAGAACATGCGGTCTACGTAAGTAATGAATTTGAACATAAGAATGCGGTCCACGCAAGCAGAACATGCGGTCTACGCAAGCAAAACATGCGGTCTACGCGAGTAAAACATGCGGTCTACACAAGCAAAACATGCGGTCTACGCAAGTAATGAAATTGATTACAAACATGCGGTCTACGCAAACAAAACATGCGGTCTACACAAGTAATGAAATTGATTACAAACATGCGGTCTACGCAAGCAAAACATGCGGTCTACGCAAGTAAAACATGCGGTCTACGCAAGCAGAACATGCGGTCTACGCAAGCAAAACATGCAGTCTACGCAAGTAATGGAATTGATTACAGACATGCAGTCTATGCAAGCAAAACATGAGGTCTACGCAAGTAGTGAAATTGATTACAAACATGCGGTTTACGCAAGTAGTGTGTATGAGAAGAGTTGAATGTACACATGTAGGTAAAAACATGTTATTCACGATGCTGGAACGTAAAGTACTGTAACACAGCATAATTGAAACGATTTGTGGAATCCACAAGACATGAAAAGGATACGGGAAGGGACGCTTTTCATGCGTACCGAGCATCGCTCATAGAAGACACGGCTTGAGGTCAACTCAAAGGCCAGTTGAGCGTCGGAGATGCACGTTTCTTGCACCGTCTTCAGCAATGATGGCCCTAAACCACACATATAACCCAAAAAGGATGTAGGAGGCTCCCAAACCACTGTAAGAGACCACCAGATACCCACCGGCCATCAAAATGCATCACCGGCCGTCCATCGGCCATCATACAATTTCCATCGGCACAATATTTTGCCGACCGGCAAAGAGTGTGGCTGACTGACAAAAAGTCCCTGTATCGGGGCAGTTCAGTCATTTGGCCACGGGTCTTTTAAAATAGGGCTTCTAGCCCTATTTTCTTCACTTCCGCTTGCTCGAAATTTCTCTCCCTCTCTCTCTAGATCATTTTCCTCCTTTGATTTCCTCGTTTTCTTGCGTTCTAGCCTCCATTTCGTCGTCCGATTCGCGAATACCTTCGCGTTTCAAACGTTTTGAACCAAATGAAACTTCGTTTCGGTGTCTCGTTTTTTATTTCCGCCACTCGGGGCTTGTTTCCCTCGAGTTTTTCTCGATATCTGTGTCTTTTCTGCACTTCGACTTTTCCGGCCTTTTCCGGCCCTCTCGGGGTTGACTTTTTGTTGACTCTTCACATTCTCGCCCGATTTTTCGTCTTCCGGCCATTTTCACATTCTCTTCGAGATGGCGGACGATCTTCCACAGGGCGGGACCCCTCCAGAGCTCGAGATGGATCCCGAGGCCGACCCCTTGCCACTTCACATCCGGCCGTTCGATCCGGAGACCTACAGGCCTGCGGTTCATGTGATGCTCCCCGATGGACTACGCCAGTTCCGGAGCTTCGAGAGGGGCGTGGCACCCGAGCTTCTCCTGCGTGAGCCCACCTCTCATCTGTCCTTCGGCGCTTCTAAGGTAACATTCTTTCTTCTGTTTTATTATTTTCGGCAACGTAGAACATAACTGCCATTAGTTGATTCTGTTCTTTAACTGCTTAGCCCAGATGCACCGATACACTGTACACTGTAGTTGATTACAAACAAACTTACAACTGATATCTGTTTGAAACTTACGCGTGCACACACACTGCACTGACCCTGAATCACCCAAACACACGGCGCACACGGTATTTTACTACATACACACTGGTACCCGGTATCTGCTTGAGTCTGAAAACATGCACACATGCTGTATTTGCCCTGAACCACTCAAACACGCTGACACATCACATGTTGTAGTCCATTGTAAGTACACCGACACCCGATGTCTGTTCGAATTTGAAAACATGCACGCATGCTGTATACCTGTATGCTTCTTAAAACTGCATTTTGAATATTGCCTCGCAATTGTTGTTTTTTGATTACAGGGGGATTCCCATACCATCCGCGGGTATAGGAATGTCATTGCTCGGGATTGGTACCTAGAGCTGCCAGACACGGTTCGTCATATCGTCGATGAGGCCGATTTCGGCATCTTCTGTAGGGGGCTCTCCCGGCTTACGACCTGCAAGCCCTTGCTTGCCACTTTAGTGGAGAGGTAGTGGGATACCACCAACTCCTTCCACTTCTCCGTCGCAGGGGACATGATGATGACCCCTTACGATTTCTCGATGCTCACCGGTATCGGGGTAGGGGGTGATTCGATCCCCTTCGATACCGATATGGATGAGTGGGACGCTGCCCAACTGTACCTGCTCTTGCCCGGGCAGGGTTGTCAGGTACTCTTGGTTCGAGAGCCATTTTCGGATTCAGCCAGCCTTGGCGAAGGAGGCGCAGATGACCCCAGAGGAGGTGGATCAGTATGCGCGGGACTTCATCATGTTTCTGCTCGGGACGACTCTTTTCGCCGACCGGGCGAACACCGTGCCTCTATGCCTGTTGAGCGCACTGGTGGATGTTAGGCGGATCCGCCGTTATGACTGGGGTGGCGTAGGCTTGGCCACATTGTATGGTTACATGAGCTCTTCTTCCCGCCTCAGTGGACAGCTTCTTGGCGGTTACTGGCGAGCTTGGGAGGTACATCTTCTTCCCCTTTTACATTTTTGCTTCACGTTTTCTGTATTCTGTATTCTGTACACTGCACGCACCACGGTCTGCCTCTCACTGGCTATATACTGCGCACGCGGCACACATATACTCTACTTTACTTTGACTGTATACTGCACACACTGTATACTCTGTACAATACACTGCACAACACACGGCTCTGCCATTTCTGCTTTGTTCTGTATGTTGCTTTATCTGATAGTCATACTTATATCTGTTCTGCAGTTGTGGGTGTATGCCTACTTTCCCAGGCTTGCCCCAGTACCTGATGTGGAGACCCCACTTGGCGTCCCCTTTTCTCATCGCTTTGATGTGCGATACGTGCGGAGACCACGGGAGTCTTTTATTTTCTTCCGCCACTACTTCGACACCATCACCGCCGCGGTGGTATGTTCAACTTTAGAATTTGCTTAGGCTTCGCTTAGCACTGTATGTTTTCAATAACAGTAGATAACAAACTGCATTTCATTTTCAGATCACCTGGCGGCCTTGGGCTCCGTTGCCAGCCGTGACCCGGGATCAGTTTGCTGGGGCAGAGGAGACTGCACGCTTCCGGATCTTGCTGGAGGGCCCGGTCTGTCGGGCTTGGTACCAGGGCGAGCGTTTCCTATGCCAGACGCTAGGGTTACCAGAGCAGATAGTCCCGGGTCCACCTCCTGCCCACATGAGAGATACTGAGAGGTTCACCGCCCAGGAGATGGCCGATTACACGATCAGCTGGGACGCGGAGGACTTCAGGGGCGAGGGCGACTTCAGAGAGTACGTCCAGGCTTACATTATGCGACCTCTAAGCAGTGGCCGTTGAGCTGAGAGAGGGGGACCTGCGGCGCCAGTAGCTGGAGCAGGAGCTGG
>NW_021031853.1:209175-243872 GCF_004153795.1 Camellia sinensis
AATTAAACAAATTAATTAATTTAAGAAAGCAAGAAAAAGGGCCTCGGGGAGAGGGCTCAATGCATGCGTGCTCGGGTCTTGCTCGGAAGTGCCCTGCCATGCATAGGCTGCCTCTGTTTTCCTTGCTCTGCCCCTCTGAAAACTGCCAAGTCTCAGAATTGCTTCCCTGGACATTGGGAGACACCACCGGCTGAGGAGAATGGCCACCGGCAGTAAGATGTGATCATCGGCTGTTGATGAATCTATCGGCCACGGATTTATGGTCGGTCGGCACTGAACACTGCCGGTCGACCAAGAATGTCTGCAGAACTTGCAATTGACAGCAGCAGAGGGCAAGGCA
Source organism: Camellia sinensis (assembly GCF_004153795.1). Taxonomy (NCBI): domain Eukaryota; kingdom Viridiplantae; phylum Streptophyta; class Magnoliopsida; order Ericales; family Theaceae; genus Camellia; species Camellia sinensis. Next base: position 209,516 of record NW_021031853.1, read on the forward strand.
CCAGCATGGCAATGCATTTCAAGCAATGTATGCACCGACCATATCCCTTATCATGTTTATGACTCAAAGGGACATGGTCCTTGGTTCTCGGACCATCAAGCGCGCATTTCAATGCGTGATAGCCCAAGAGACCAAGTTGTGCATTTTTCATTTCAAATGTAATGCAATGCACATAGTCAAACCAAGGGGTTTCTACCTCTATCATGACTCACTTCAAGAGGTGAGGCAATGCATGCACAATGCAATGCAACCTAGGCATGCGAGCTAGGGATGCAACATGGCAATGCAATGTGTACATGCAAGTATGCAAGCAACCATGCGAGGTGAGTATGCAAACAAGCAAAGAGATGGACTTAAACATGATTAGGCAATTCTCAAACAAGCCTAAATTAGTGGCCAAAGTGCTCAAACATGGAGGCCAACACACGCACACACATGCACATGTTAAAGGGCCAATACTTAAGCACAAAAGGGCAACTCTCAAGTACACTTGAAAGAGACATAACATGGACAATTAGTGTAACACCCTCAAAAAAAATAACATTAAACCCATCAGATAAGACATGCAATTACATATAAACTAACCACATTATTTTATACATTAGAGTTCCAATACATAAGTATTACATGTTAACATCAAAACAAAATGCCCTACGGGCTTACAGCTTTCCAAGTTAACACTTGGTTACAACAAAAGGGTACTAACTCGTTTACACATTAAGCCCTTGGCTTGAAGTTACATGTAATACATCAAAAGTTAAGCGACAAAAAACGTGTCCGCCACTAGCCTCCCAACTATGTTCTTGGAGGGTGCATGCTTCCTGTACCTGAAAATGATATTCCCATAAAGGGTGAGCCACAGCCCAGTAGAAATACACTAAACCAACCATGAACAATGACTAAAATATTAGCAATTGAAAGATGGCCAACACTGATACAATCACATAAATCATATATTTATGTCAACCGACTTTAAGTCCAAGTTACGTTTCATTTTCCCTTTCTCAACAGATAGACATATGAGTTCTATCCACATTCTCAACAGACATGTATGACAACAATATCCACAGATAAGCATATAAGCTATATCCACATTCTACAACAGATATGTATAACCACAATATCCACAGATAAGCATAAAAGCTATATCCACACATCACAAAGATAAGCATATAAGCTCTATCTTCACTTCTTTAGACAAGCATATGAGCTGTATCTACGGAGTTCATCCCCTATCTTCTCCCAACACTAACCGGTTTAGAGGTACATCCCCTATCTTCCCCTAAACCGCGGAGTACATCCCCCATCTCCTCCTCTACACAAAACGTATATAAACACATTGGTTCTATATACATGTCACGACCCAAACCCGGCCCTATGGGTTTAGCACCGTAACCGGCCAGTAATCCGAGATTACCGAAGGCCTGCAGAACAGTAATACAGTAAGACAGAGTACAGGGCCTGGCGGAAGCCAATACAGTAAATAAATAGTGTCCATTGAGCTGTGACATTCTGTATGCAAAAGGACTTTTCACACATTTATACATAAACAGTGCAGAACAGTATACACAATATTTACAATCATTCAACTAGGGACTCAACCCTACAGAACAGTACAGAAAACATTCCGTCTGTACAAAACAGCACGGTCTATACAAAACAGTAAAACAGTACAGAAGGGGGAAAAACAGACAAAACACCCCCAAGCCATAGCATGGCAACTCGGAACCTCGCAGTGAGGCACAAAGGCTGGCTTGACAAAACTGGAGTAACCCTGACGCCTCTAGCTGCGGTCTGGTGCCTGAACACCTACATATATATATGAGCAGTGAGCTAAAGCCCAGTGAATAACACAATATGTAAAGAGGTTAAGAATGAATGTCCTTACAGTATGAAAACAGTTCATTTCAATCAGTAATTCAGTTGCTCAGTACAGTAAACAGTCATATGTGGTACATCCATTAGCACAACAGTAACAGTAGGTCTTAAAAGACCGAACAGTAATGATGACCATCAGTCAGTAAACAGTAGTGGTTCCAACAAGGGAACCGACAGAGATACACGGTCGAGTCAAGAGATCCTGAGGCAAGGCGCGCAACCGAGACCTCCGGGAACTCAAGACGAACACAAACAAGGGTAATCACCAAGTGTTCCAATGGTGACGTCCAAGTCTTGAGGACGGTCAAAAATGGTGTGTCTACACATGGCATATGGAACAATTTTGATAACATGCAGTCTAATACGTATTCAAAGAGGTATTAAACGAACAATGCAGTTTGAATGATGAACCGAGCCTCGGTGCATGCAATACAAATGGATGCAAGCATGAAGAATGCTAATTGAAACCTAATGTCCCTAAACTAACCATTATAAGGTAGTAAATAAAAAAAGAGAAAGGCGTGGGGTTGGAAAACATACAAGCTATTAAAACGTTGCGCTCCCACGAAGGAGAGTCCAAATGAATGAAGTAGCTAATTAACTAACTAATTAAAGCTAAGCTAATTACGCTAACTATTACAAACCGAAATGAATAAACTAGCTAAGCTACTTAACTAATTATTACAGTGAATTAATTAACTAACTAGTTAACTGACAACAAAACTGAATAACTAGTTAACTAACTAATTAAATAATTACAACACAAGTGCAATTAAAAGAATTAAGTAAGCTAAACAATCTAAATATTAAGCTAACTAATCCACCTCGGGATGCGTGGGATGTTCATGCGCATGTTCGGTTTCCACCCGAAAAGGCCACTGTTTTGCTTCCGAAGAGCCTCTGTTGCGTAATAGAACACATACACTATTGCCCACTTCCAGAATGGCTCTACTCTGTCAAAGGAACACACTACTAAATTTTGCATCAGTGGCCGGCCGGCCAGTGAAAAGGGTTGTCGGCCACCAGTGATGGCCAGCCAGCCATCAATGGTGGTCTGCCGACCATAGAAAGTGGCCTGCCGGCCACTGCTGCCCAGTTTTCCTTGCTACAATAGAGGATGAATAGAGCATATACAGGGTATTTCAAGGAGTTGTTTGCACAACTCACCCCTCGTTTACAGGAACAAATCAAAGGAGTAGCAAGTTTGGTTCACAAACCATCAATGCATGCAATTTCATTGCATGATGGCTTATAAAACCAAGTGTGCAAGTTCAATAAATGCGAAACAAGACACAAACCTCCTCCATTTCATGAATGATCAAGGGAAGAGCTAACCTTGGAACCTTGAATCATTTCATCAATAATGAGTATGAAATGGTTCAAGTTTCCATGTGTTCAATTAACGTCCGATTGAACATAACCAAATTATTATCTTGCTCACTTTTAATTCCATGTTTTAGTTACTTCATTTTAGTTACCTTTCCATCCTTTACATTGTGCGTCTATCGCACACCCCTCTATTGTTTCATCTCAGGACGTGCCAAGCGCGAGCCCAAGCGATTTTATATCAGGACCCGCGTGATGCGCAGCTTTGGGTGGGTTTTATCTTAGAACATGTGAAACGCGACCCCGAGCGATTTTTTAGTTTCTCAAGGAGCATGACACGCAGCTCTGGGCGAGTTTCATCTCGGGACGTGTGAAGTGCGAGCCCGAGCGATTTTATCTCTAGACACACGAAGCGTGGCCCTAGGAGGATTTCATCCTGCGACGTGCGAAGCGCAAGCCCGAGTAGTTTTATCTCAGGACGCGTAACGCACGGCCCTGGGCAGGTTTCATCTCAAGACGTGAAAAGTACAAGCCCGAGCCCAAGCGGGTTTTTCTTGTATCTCAGGACGCGTGAAACATGATCCCGATCGATTTTCTTTCATCTCGAGACACATGAAATGTAACCCCAAGCAGTTTCTCTTGTTTCTCAGGACGTGTGAAGCGCGAGCCCGAGTAGGTTTTTCTTATATCTCGGGACACATGAAACGTGATCTCAAGCTATTTTTTTCATCTCGAGACGCGTGAAACGTAACCCCGAGCAGTTTTTGTTCTTAGTTTTTCAAGATGCGTGAAGCGCATCCCTAAGCGGTGTTTTCTTTCCTCGTCTCTTGCTTTGGCGTGGTTAGAGTATGTTTTATCTTCTTTTTGCATGGAACCTGTGTTCGTTTTAGCTTGAAGCTGTTGTTATCTCGTTATCTTGTTTATCATATCTTGTTATTGCTTATTGCATCATCTTGCATGATCATGAGTTTTCAAAATAGCCGGCTTCGCAAGGTGTGTTAGTCCAGCTTTCAAAGTTGCATTGTGCATGTCATTTTGCATCTTGCCCTAGAACTGCGCTGGTTTGATTCCTTGCAAAGGGATACGTAGGCAGCCAGTGGGTGCAATCATTTATTTCTGTCTTGATTGTTTGTCCAAATCTTATGGACTTGTCAAAAATGGGTCGTCTCTGGGCTTTGATATTCACTCACGCCATTTCAAGACTCCGAGTTTTGTCAAAGAGGGGCAACTATAGACACCCCATTTTTTACGGCCCTTACGACTTGGACATCCTCGCATGCACACCCGATGATGAACATATTTTCTCACCATGTGCTCAAAGTCCTCAACAGAATGCCACAGCTTTGAGCCTTTCAAACCCTACACCCTTGTTGCCTCATTTTTGGACCAAGCCTTAGTCCTTCAAGCCTGCAGCTTCTGGTGGCCTGTCGGCCACCTTTTGAGGCTGTCGGCCATCACTTTTAGGCTGCCGACCACCAGTTTCTTTTGCAGATATTTTATGCTAGCTGTTTGCACAGATGCATGCATCTGCACCCATGTGTAACGCTGGATATCCTTGTAGAGAAATCATGTTTTCTATATACAGGAAACCCCACTCTCATGTTTTAGGGTTAGAAAATTTTGAGGGGTGGTTCACCCTTCTTGGTGCCTTGTTTAGGATTAGAACTTCCTTGCTATTGTTCAAGTGTTTTTGGGCTATAAAACTTCTGTATTTTTGGGTTGAAACGTGCGTCCTAAGGCCATTAAAGGTTGAGGGGTGGTTCACCCTTCTTGGTGCCTTGTTTTGAAGGCCTTAGCCCTTGTGTTTCCTACCCTTTTACTATCTTTTTCCAAGCTTTTACACACTATTTTTCAGAGTTATTTTAGTTGTCAAAATCATGTTTTGAAGTTCAAAATTGGAGGGGATAGCCTCCCCTCCTTGTGCCTTGCTTACTAGCCTAGTTTGTGCCATGTTTTAGCATATTAATCTAGCTATTTTTAGCTCAATTTGAACACGTTTTAGGGTAATATTTTAGACTTTTTTTGCACGGTTTTAGGCTGTTAGTTGCATTTGAGCTTTGTTTTGTATGCTCATAGTGTAATAGTCCCCATGAGTTTGGTGTTCTAGGCCTTAGACACCATCTCCTTTGAGTTGATTGCATTTATTTATGCTTTTTTTCACTCATTTTCAGCACTAATAATCTCTGCAATCTCCCTCCTTTCTTGGCTTTTTGTTTTGTTTTGAAAGTGGTTCAAATAACTTGTTTGTTGAAAGCATGAGATTGAGGTGTCATGCTTAATGGTTTAATCCCTTAGGGGGTTCATTACCAATGGTATGATATCTCTTTCATGCCTAAAACAACTTTTGGTTTAAGCCCTCTTTCTATTAGAGGACTTAATCTCACTCTTTGGGACTCAATTGACTAAATGATGGAAAGGTAACTAAAATGAAGTAACTAAAACTTGGAATTAAAAGTAAACAAGATAATAATTTGGTTGTATTCAATCAAACGTTAATTGAACACATGAAAATTTGAACCATTTCATACTCATTAGTGATGAAATGATTCGAGCTTCCAAGGTCACCATTTCCCTTGATCATTCGCGAAAGGGAGGAGGTTTGTGTCTTGTTTTGCATTTATTGAACTTGCACACTTGGTTTCATAAGCCATCATGCAATGAAATTGCATCCATTGATGGTTTGTGAAACAAACTTGCTACTCCTTTGATTTGTTCATGAAAATGAGGGGTGAGTTGTGCAAACAAACCCTTGAAATATCCTATATATACTCTGTTTGTCCTCTGTTGCAGCAAGGAGAACTGGGGAGCGGTGGTCGGCAGGCCACTTTCCATGGCCGGTAGGTGGCCGCAGACCACCTTTGATGGGCAGCCGACCATCACTGGTGGTCGGCAACACTCATCACTGGCCGGCCGGCTACTGATGCAAAATTTAACCGTGTGTTCCTTTAGCATAGCAGAGTTATTCTGGAAGTGGGCAACAATGTGTGTGTTCTATTGCGCAACAGAGGCTCTCCGGAAGCAAAACAGTGGTCTTTTCCGGTGGAAACCGAGCATGCGCATGAACATCCCTCGTTTCCTCGAGGCATAGTAGTTAGTTGTTTAGTTTAATTACTTAATTCTTTTAATTGCACTTGCATTGTAATTATTTAATTAGTTAGTTTAACTAGTTAACTTAATCAATTTGTTGTAATATTTAGTTGAGTAGCTTAGGTAGTTTATTCATTTCGGTTTGTAATAGTTAGCTTAATTACCTTAGCTTTAATTAGTTAGTTAATTAGCTACTTTATTCATTTCTCATTCGTGAGAGCGCAATGTTGTAATAACTTGTATGTCTTCCAACCCCACATCTTTCTCCTTTTTATTTAATAGCTTATAATGGTTAGTTTAGGGACATCATGTTTCAATTGGCATTCTTCATGCTTGCATCCATTTATATTGCATGCACCGAGGCTCGGTTCATCATTCTAACTGCATTGTTCGTTTAATACCTCTTTGAATACATGTTTAGACCGCATGTTATCAAAATTGTTCCATATGCCACGTTAAATAGTCGAGCCTAAGTAAATACATATCACATGTGTTGCATTAGTCATATTGCATAAAGTTAGGATCATGCATTTTTCTAACTCTTTTGTTTATTTTGGCTTGGAGTACTAGGTAAGCTTTTACTCGCTTTAGCATAATTGCATGAGTGTGCTTGTTGCCATGTCTAGCATGCTTACCATGAGGCTAATTGCTTAAATGATAAAACTGCTTGTATGCCTGTGGATGAAGGCTTATTGCTTGAATTGGAACAATTTGAGTGATGTTTATATGCGATTACTTTTTCAAGTGGTACATATTTCGAAACAATTTTCAAAACAAGCATAAACCGAATGTTCCAATTTTTGCAATTTAGTCTATACCTGTGTGTGTGTGTGTGTGCATCACATAGTAATGCTAGCCTAATAAACCAGAACAAGAGCATATAATGTACATAAGATTTATATCATGATTAGTAGAGGCCGATCTTTGATCGGGCAAGCGGGGGTGCTCAAATGCATTCATGACCTTCCCCACTCGTACCTAAGTTCCTGAGTTGAGATAATCTTGGTAATGACAAACACGTGTTCTTTGGCACGAGTCATGGGTTTCCTAAATTTTCAAAAAATATTTAGGTGGCGACTCTGTATCTGGCAAAGCAGTCCATTTTTGGCATTTTTGATTTAAAATCAATTTTCCAAAAGATTTGTTAGATTTGGACTCTTTGGTGTTTATCAATTTCACATTGCACTTGTGAGATTAGATTCAAAACCACGAGAGTCTGAACTGTTGGGCTTATTTCGAACTTCCGAACGAAGGCCCGAAAAAGCCAAGCTACAGTTTCTAGCGACTCTGCTGGGGACTTTAGAGAACTTGACTTAAACTTCATGATATGAAATTTTATCTATACTTATATGTTTCTTTGAATTGCATTTGCATTGGTGTGTTTAAGTCACTATGTTTTCCATCTGCTATTCCTGGATAGTTTGCCGGAGGCTTGCCTGAAAAGATTGCCAAAAGGTTGACCGGTCGTAGGCTCTGCCACGATGGGAACACAACTCTTGCATCTGGACTACCGTTGTACCGTTTTACCTTCCTTTCACTTCTCGATGTTAGGTGTGAGAGGTATATTAGGTAGTCTTGCTAAGATAACCTTTTGACCATTTGGCCTAGTTGCATATTGAAAGCCATAAAAACTGTTCCAAACTAGGACAAGATGCTTACCCGAATACAGGATTGCGTGACACCGCTTTGCTTGAATAGTGAACCCTAGTTCCAAACGAAACTAGGACAAGGTAACCCTACCCCCTCATAGGGGTGTTTTGGATCTTACTTAACTGGTATGTGCTTTATAGAAAAACTGTACAGGAACGTGCGCATCAATTGCAAGTTGGGTATCTGATTTGGTGTCAAATTTTAGTATTGAATGCAGTCCTTCAGCTTTGATTAAGTCTGTGTGTTGTTAACATCTGAGCTGAGGTGTTATGCGATTTCTTATTGCTGTTTTCTTTTTGCTTTATTTCTTTTTGCTAGGTAGTATAACATCATAGCTTCGGACAGTTTGGATATTCCCCAAGTGCTCTGGACCCGTGTCAGGAGGCTTTACAGATCCAGAGATCTTGTTAGGAGACAACCTCTGTTTGCTTCGCTCCCACCGATTACTAGACGGAGAAAAGTTAGGCACAATTCACCAGTCCAACAATCACCTGCATCTAGTTAGGCTCAGTCTTCTGCATCTAGTCCAGTACGAGATCATTCGCCTATTCCGATGGCACAATATCTCCCAGTCAACATAGAGGACCTAATCCATCACCTTCAGCAAACAGTTGAAACCATGCAGCAAGGCATTGCTCGTCAGGCCAAGGTCACAACACATCAAGCAGAGGTAATAAACAGGCTGCAACAACAACAGCCACTGTCGGCGGCAGCTTCTGCATCTCATTAACCTCCTACGGGTATTCTAACACCCAGAGCTATAGTCCATACTGCTAATGCCCAGGCTGAGAATCAGGGCAACCCAGTAGAGCCAATCCCACGACAAGCATCCAAAGCGCCTATGTATCAGACTGAGGCTCCATTTGAGTTTGAGGTTGACCCGACTGTGCTTAAGGTCAATAAACTGGAGAAGCTCTTCAAAAGAGCACGGGGTGTGAACTCTATTCTCGACATAGAAGACAAGTATACCAACTCTGCGGTGGCATTGCTAGACCAGTTCAAAATGCCACACATCGATCAGTTCGAAGGCTCTAGAGACCCCATGGTTCATCTTCGGCTATTTTCAGACATCCTGCGGCCGATTAGCCTGACCAGATTGCAGAAGCTCTCACTCTTTGGCCGGACTATGTCGGGAATAACGGCTATTCGGTATGCGAAGCTAGAGGATTCTGTGAAGCAGAGTTTTGAGAAAATGGCTGAGGCCTTTGTTGCACAATACACTTACAACACACAAATCGAGGTCACAACTCGTGATCTCCACGCAACGCGCTAGGAGCCAAATGAGGGTTTTTTGAATTCGTGATGAGGTGGAGGGCCGAAGCTTCAATGATTACTACACGACCTTCAGAAAAAGATCAAATATGGATGGTAGTCCGCAATTTGCACAAGAAATTACTGCACAAAATGATCGTCCTACCTCTATTCACATTCACCGAGCTCCATGAGATGGGGGTTTAGATTGAAGACGCCATGAAACAAGGGTTGATCACTGATGAGAAAGAGCAAGCTAAGAAACTTTTTGTGCGCAGTTCTAATGCAACCACCAGTGGTAGCACAGCTGCGCAGCCGTCGAATGTGAGTGTTGTCACCACCACATAACCCCATAAACTTCAAACAACCCGGCCCGATCCCAAAGCACCTTTACCCCACTCTACATGCCTTTATCCCAAGCCATGAGGGTGTTGATCAAAAAAGGGCACCTCAAGCCATTAGAGCCTCGCCTACTACCTGATCCTCTTCCACCAAAACACAACCCAGCTAAGTACTGTGCATTTCACCAGCAACATGGTCACGACACCGACCAATGCTTCAGGCTGCGTCATGAGATTCAAGACCTCATCGACAACAAGGTGATCGCACCACCCCAAAAGCCAAATGTAACTACCAACCCTCTCCCAGCCCACAATCAAGTTCTTGCACCTCACAATCTAAACCTAATCCATACACTGGCACTCCTCTACGACCCTAGCGTATATATCACCCCTTCCCACCTACCCAGACCGACAGCGTTCATCTCTAAAAACACAGACCTGTGCATGATGGACACGTCCATACTTCAACCTAAACCTGTGGTGGTGACAGTTGCAATAGAAATGAGGCCGACCTTAAAGGAGAATACGAGTTCGTTGCTTGAATGCTCTGAGGACTTGTTTGAAGGGGAGTATGATCCATGCTACTACATTATGCCAATTGATCAAGCCAAGCCGGAAGTGGTGTTGCCAACTATAGTGGAGGTCAATGTGATCAGGGAGGATGGCCTAAGCCAAGGTTTGGATGATCTGGCGAAGCTTGAGGAGGACTTAGACAACCTACAGTTCTTCGACGAACAAGATCAAGGGGATGTGCAAATTGACTGGTTCGATTTGAATGGATCGACAGACAACTTTGGGTGGTTTAGTGATGAACCAGACAAGAATGATGAAATTGAAACAAAACCAGAAGAAAAGGAAGCAAGAATTGCTGCAGTGGCTGGAATGGGCGATGAAAAGGGAAATTACCAGAGAACACCAGTGTGAATGATTCAACTCAGGAATTGGGCACTGTGAGTACTGTGGACACAGAATAGGAAGCTGCATTAAAGCAGTTTAAACAAGAGAGGGTTAAAGACAACCAAAAAGCTAGAATGGCCCAGCAGCCTACGGGGGAAACTTGTGAGGTGAAAGTGATACAAACGGAGCCGAACAATTATTTGTCGGCTATCGGAGGGGTATGTGGGAGGATGATGATCTACTTCTGGCTCACACCGACGAGGACTAGAGTGGGTGTCTGCTAGACAATACATGGTACGCTGAAGAGATAGACCACATGACAAAAAGTGGGCGGTATTTCAAGCTACCGCACTTAGACCAAGCTGAGGCCTCTGGGAAAGATAAAGGGGTCGAAAAACAGAAAGAGAAGCAGTTGGAGGAAGAGGTAGTGTTGAAGCAACTAAAGAAAATGTAAGCCAACATTTTGATATAGGATCTTCTTATGGCCTCCCGAGGACATCGACAGGTTGTATTATCAGCAATGGACAAATCCAAACTGTCCATTGACACTACCCCTATGCAACTTGTGGGACTAGTCTTCCCAGGTGGTGTCGTGCCAACCCTAACCTTTTCTGATAAAGAACTGCCGTCGGAAGGCTCAGCTCACAACAAATCCCTGTACATATCTGTTGAGTGCAGAGAAAAATGGGTGCCAGTGGTGTTGGTCGACATCGGGTCAGTTATCAACTTTTGTCCTTCTCGCACAGCTTATGCGACAGGCCTTAAACTAGTAGATTTCGTACCTACAGTCCAAGTGATTTGGGCATATGATAATACCAGCAGGGAGGTAATGGGCACGGTACAAATCCGAGTTCAGGTGGGCCCAGCACAGTAGGATGTCGAATTCCATGTCCTGGATGTCCCGGCCACCTTCAACTTACTGCTAGGAAGACCTTGGTTGTATCTGGTGAAAGCAGTCTCCTCTACTCTCTACCAAATGTTGAAATACCCTCATGGAAAAGGAGTGGTGATTGTTTTCAAAAATTCGTCTATCCATCCCCCGCCAGAGGTAACAACACCGGTGTTGGAGATCGTTCATGGCGAGGAGGATGTTTTCCTCTCAGGGTTTACACTAGCTGAAGCCCGAGTAGGGCAAACCAGCTTGGCAGCTGATGAGGGCATGTATGTCAGTGCCCAATCAATCTATTTCATGAAAAAGTTACAACATATGCCAGGAATGGGGCTTAGAAGAAGTGGCCGGAAAGTTGTCACAGCATTGGCCGATGTGCTGCATAATTTGTCCACCTTTGGTCTGGGATATGTGCCCACCAAAGAGAATTGGGTCAGGAAAAGGGAAGAGATGATAGGAAGAGCCAGAGCCAAGCAGGCTGGGAAACACTATAAGCTTGTTCACAGGCCGATCCGAGGAACGTTGAATAGCCACTTTGTTTGGGAGAGTGAAGACTTGCCTTTTTGTAGCTTTCGCGAGCCCTAGATGAATTCTACGAAGCAGTGTGTCCCTGGCTTTTTGACCTGCAGCTGCAAGAAAGTGATGCCGAGGAAAAGGATAAGCCAAGTACTGAAGTAGAGCAGATCATGGAAAGTGACTCGAACAACAGCGAGCTTAGAGTTGGAGCAGCACTGGCATGTCTCCTTTCAGATCCTCTGGCCAACTGAGAGAGCTTGGGGGATAACCTTACCATCTCCATGATCGGGGACCAACCGGGTGTGAACCCATCCAGCAGTATTTTGGATGCATCTGAGGCACCTTCTCTTGTCTGGCAGCTAGATGAGGGCTACTTGTCTAGTTTTGAGTCAGGTGATGAACCAGAATCTGATTCCATAGAGTCTGTGGAGTCGAAATCAGATTCTGATTCTTCTGAGTCTGAGTCCGGTATTCCTGGGGGTGATAACCTAGGTGCCAAGGACATGTCTGGGTCCTCTTTTTCTTTTGCTTTTGAGTCAGTTATAACAAAAGAGCTGGATGAGCTGGATCTTATGAATAAGAATGCCGCTGCTAATTCTGAGTATTTCTTTGTGTCATTTGTTTATTGCATTGACCAAGATTTTTAGAATTTTAATGAAAATGAAGAGGGAGGAATTTCTCTGGTTTTGAAAAACTTGATTAATCGAGAGGAGGAGAGGTTTGCAAAACCCTACACTAATGAAATCATTGCTATTAATGTGGGTACTGAGAAGGATCCGCATCTAGTCCAGATTGGGTCCACGTTGTCTTTGGAGGAGTGCGGGCGCTTAGTAGCTTTATTAAAAGATTTCAAAGATGTTTTTGCGTGGTCCTATGAAGACATGCCTGGAATCGATCCTGAGACTGTACAGCATCGGATCCCTCTTGACCCCGAGGCTCGACCCGTCAAGCAGAAGTTGCGCAAAATCCGTCCAGATTGGGCATTGAAAATCAAGGAGGAGGTCACTAACCAGATCGAAGTAGGTTTCTTGTTAGTATCTGAATATCCGACTTGGTTGGCCAACATCGTCCCAGTGCCGAAAAAGGATGGTAGAATCCGGGTGTGTGTGGACTTCCGAGATTTGAACAGAGCCAGTCCGAAGGATGACTTTCCTCTACCGCACATCGATGAATTAGTGGACTTCACCGGGGGCCACGCATTGCTATCCTTCATGGATGGATTTTCTGGGTATAACCAAATTTTGATAATGCTCGAGGACATAGAGAAAACTGTATTTACTATGCCGTTGGGAACCTACTGCTATCGAGTTATGCCGTTTGGGCTAAAGAATGCTGGGGCTACTTATCAAAAGGCTGTAATGGGAACAGAATTGAGGTTCGGTACTGCATTCCACCCACAGACAGATGGGCAATCGGAACGAACAATACAGACTTTGGAAGATATGCTTCGAATGTGTGCTTTGGATTTTCAAGGGAGTTGGGAAGACTATTTGCCACTTGCAGAATTTGCTTATAATAACAGCTTCCACTCCAGCATCGGTATGGCACCATACGAGGATTTGTACGGTAGGAGGTATAGATCACCTATTTGTTGGACAGAGGTTGGGGATAGAGCTTTGCTTGGGCCTGAAATTGTGCAAGACACTTCTGAGAAAATCAAGACTATCTGTCAAAGGCTCAATACAGCTCAGGACCAACAAAAGAACTATGCGGATGTTCGAAGAAGACCTCTCGAGTATGAGGTCGGTGACCATGTGTTCATTCGTGTGTCTCCAATGAAAGGCCAAGTCAGGTTTGGAAAGAAGGGCAAGTTGTCGCCCCGTTACATTAGGCCATTTCAGATTTTGGAAAGGCTTGGTCCAGTTGCCTATAGAGTTGCTTTGCCACCGGGATTTGAGCAAATACATAATGTGTTCCATGTGTCGATGTTGAGGGGTTACCTCCGAGACCCGTTTCATGTGATTGATTATCACCGGGTAGCTATTGATGAGAATATGGAATACGCTGAATGGCCCGAGCGAATCGTTGATCGGCAAGTGAAACAATTGAGAAGCAAGTCCATCCCAATGGTGAAAGTGGAATGGAGAGAACACTATGGGACGGATGTCACGTGGGAAAAAGAGGAGGAAATGCGACTACGCTATCCACATTTGTTTCCTGACGAAGGTAAATTAAGTTTAGAGGACCAAACTTCCTGAAGGACGGAAGACTGTGATACCCCTATTCCGTAATATGTTAATTGGTCCTTAATATGAATGTGATTATGTGTTTTGACATGATTGTGTGCACCATTACGTGAAAATATGTGGTTTTGAATTTCTATCTGTTCACCGTAGGAATATCTATTTGATTATCTGCTTTGGAAATTAAATTGAAGGACTTATCGGCCACAGAACCCAAAATTGATTACGCCATTATGATTAGCGTAATTTTTAGAGCCTATGGTGAAATTTAATTGAAAATTGATTCGGTTCAGATTAAATTGATTTATTTAATGGCTTTATGCTCAAATTGTTAATATTTGTAGTTTTGGTTAGTGGGATTTGTTGTGTAAGAGCACTACACCTCTCTTTCCCTCTTGTATCTTCACTTGGGCTGATCAAACTCTAAGAAAGAGAGAGAGGCCGGCTGTTAGAGAGAGAGAGGGAGAGAATTGTGTAATTTTTGACTCAAGCTTGGGAATTTGAAGTCTAGTTCAAGAATTAACCATAGATTGGGCTTCTAGGTAAGCATTGATTCTTGAATTCATGAGTTTAAGGTGTAATCTTGTGTGTTCAAAGTTAATTAATGGTCAAGAGCATGTTTTGAATTTGTTTTGTTGAATTGGAAGACCATATATGCATGCATGTATGTAATTGGTTGGAATTTGCATAATTGAGCTTGAATTACATGATTCATGTTGCAATTTGGTTGAAATCCATTTAAATTTGTAATTGAAGCTCATGTATAATCACCATTGGTATCATCTGAGTTGAGAATGAGAGCTAGACGTCACATGCATGTACAATCTATGAAGATAAGAGCTTTGAATGCATAAAAGTGTATGTTAGAATTGAATTTGGTGTCGATTGAGCCATGCATGTGTTAAATCTTTGAAATTGAGCTCCATGATGATGTGTTTTGGTGTTTATACCATGTTAGTACAAGTATGTGTGGAATTGGAGCTATAAAATGCATGAATTATTAGTTGAAAGTCGAAATGAAACTCAAGAACACAATCTGGGATTTCCAGAATTTTGATGTCCGCTCGAGCGGGGTAAATGCCGCTCGAGCGGGAAATACGTGCTCCCAGTACTTTTTACAGACTTGGTGTCCGCTCGAGCGGGGTAATTCACGCTCGAGCGGGGGGAGCTATTTAAACAGGCCTTTCGCTCGAGCGCCCTAATTCACGCTCGAGCGTATTTTTGATGCAATCAGTACTTTTGCAGGCCTTACGGGTCCGCTCGAGCGGGTAAGTCCATGCTCGAGCGGGGATCCTATTTTTTGAAATTTTGTTTACGCGTTCTGTGTTTCGTTTTTCGTCCTCTTTCACTTCTAATCCCTCTTAGACATACTTTGAGCATTGTAATTGAATTAAAGAGATAAGAATGAAGCCTAAAGAGGAAAATGTGAATTAAAGAACGGATTAAATTAATTGTGACCCGTATGTGTTATGTGCTGTGTAGGGTCAAGCTCTAGGGTAAATCCACAAGCCGATCACTGTGAGTAATATCTGAAATACATATTGTTGTCCAATTGCTTACTTCTATGTAAGTTTTGTAAAGTTCATTAATTTTAAATGGTGGACAAAGTTTGAAAGGCTTAAATGCCAGTCTGATATGACAAGTTTGAAAGGCTACAATGCCAGTTTGACATAACAAGTTTGAAGGGTTTAAATGCCAGTTTATTATGACAAGTTTGAGAGGCTTAAATGCCAGTTTGACATAACAAGTTTAAGAGACTTAAATGCCAGTTTGACATAACAAGTTTGAAAGACTTAAATGCCAGTTTCATATGACAAGTTTGAAAGGCTTAAATGCCAATTTGATATGACAAGTTTAGAAGGGCCGAAAGGCCAGTCTGATACGAAAGTTTGATAAGGCCAAAAAGGCCAGTCTGATATAAACGTTCGAAAAGGGCCAAAGGCCAGTTTGACATGAATGAATTGGGCCAAAGGTCGTATGTTGTATAATGTTCCAATGTATTTTCTTTATTTGATATTATTCACTGGGCTTCCGCTCACGCTCATTCATGTGTTTGTGGGTGAGCCAAGAGAGGTCCAGACCCAGCCCCAGTGAAGTCTGTACGGCACAACCGAGTTTTGGAAAGTCAGCCTATGTGTCTCACGCATGAGACTCGCCTTCGCCTTTGTTATTTTGTTTTATGTTGTCACGTTGGCGGAGCCTATGTATATGTCTGTATATAGTTCATGGGTTGACTTAGTTTTGGATGATCTTGTTTGTACAGAACTTTTTGATACTTTAATTCTGTTGTGAGTTATTAATGTTTATACGTATGACTTGTTTGACGTGCCATGTAAGCACAGCTGTAAGGACAAAGTTTTTTTTTAATTTGCTTCAATTGGGCCCCCATTAACTCTGTTAAAATACGTTTGGTTTGATTTGAGGTCGTAGGTAATCTCACGATTACTGGCCAGTTATGTCCTCAACCCACGGGGGCGGGTTCGGGTCATGACAGAGTGGTATCAGAGCACGAGTTAATAACTCACACACTTGTCCAAAAGTGCAATAAATGTCTAGAAAAGATGCAGGATGCATTCATAAGTATGAATTTGAAAGCATTGAGAATGTGCTTAACTGTTTTAATACGAACAACTATGTGTTATAATTTGTGATTTACTTGCATTACAATTAATTGAATATGTATGCTTTTGTTATATGCATATTTGTGAACTTTTCTATAAACTATAATGCAAGTTTAATCAGATGGTGAGGACAAGGGGTGATGAGATAGAAGAGTCTACTACCACCAGACTGGATAGAATGGAGAGACTGATTCAGGAAATGGCAGAGTCATTGAGGCAACAACAAGAATGGCAATAATAGTGGCAGCAGCCACGTCCTCCACCTCCGCCTCCGGCACCTCGTGTGCCAGATAATCAGAATGATGACCGAATCATAGCCCTCACTAAAGAGTTCAAGAAAATGAAACCACCACAATTCCATGGTGGACTAGATCCTTTGAAAGCTAAAGCTTGGGTTCTCGGGATCGAAAAACTAATTGAAGTGTTCCTGTGTTTGGAGACACAGAAAGTGCTTCTAGCCACCTTTATGTCAGAGGACGAAGCAAGAAGATGGTAAATGTTAATGCGTGAGAGTTACAAAGACGCTGACTGGGCAAAATTTCTGGAAATTTTCTACGACAAGTACTTTCCGCAGTGTGTTCGGGATAGGAAAGTGACAGAATTTATGGAATTAAAGCAAGAGAGTTTGACAGTGGCTGATTATGAGGCCGAATTCACTGAATTGGCCAGGTTTGCGCCACATGTGATTGATACAGACTATAAGAAGGCGAGACATTTTGAAGGTGGGCTTTGAAGTGACATCCTTGAAAGAGTGAATGTCATAAAGCTAGAAACCTACATTGGAGTGCTAGACAGGGCCATCATATCAGAGCCCAACATAGCTAGACAAGCCAAGCCAACAACAAAATGGAAAGGTAACAAAAGACAAGGCTTCTTTTCAAAGAAGAAGGTTCTAAAAAAACAAAACACGGGCTCTTCAAATACCTCGAATTCTTCTCAAGACACATATCCCATGTGCAACATTTGCAGCAAAAGGCACCGTGGGGTTTGTTACCGTGTGTCAGGGGCCTGTTTCAAGTGTGGTAAACAAGGGCACATGGCCCGAGATTGTTATCAAAATAGAGGAAAGAAAGCTGCTAGTTCCACTGCATCGATCCCAAAGCCAGGAAACACTTTGAGATCCGCTACCACCGGGGATACCGTGAGATAGAGAAAAGTTTTTGCGCTTGTTCCGGGTGATACACGAAATGCCAACGCAGTTGTCTCAGGTACTATTTCTGTATGTAATCAGGATGCTTTTGTGTTAATTGACTCTGGATCCACACACTCTTTTGTGACATATGCATTTGCATCTAGACTGAATAGACCCTTAGAATTACTGCCATATCTGATATATGTGTCTGCTCCATCTAGGGAATCTGTGTTGTGTGAATCTATATACCGATTTTGTGAGATGTGTGTTGAGGATGCTATCCTGTATGTAGATTTGCTGCCCTTGAACTTTAGACATTTTGACGTAATTTTGGGCATGGATTGGTTAACCAAATATTGTGCCACCATAGATTGTGTGACAAAACGGGTTGTGTTTAGACCGCCAGAACAAAATGAGATTGTGTTTGTGGGAAATGGGATAGTGCCTCTACCTTATTTGATATCTGCAATGAAAGCATGTAAACTAATCAGGAAAGGGTGCCAGGGTTATTTGTGCTATGTGTTGACTGAACAATCTGTGAATGTTGAATTAAATGATATCCCTATTGTTAGAGAATTTCTGGATATGTTTCCAAATGAAGTGCCAGGGGAATCGGTAGACAAGGAGATAGAATTTACAATTGAGACTATGCCAGGCACCCAACCTATTTCTAAAGCTCCCTACAGAATGGCTACTACCGAAATGAAAGAATTGAAGGAACAGTTGCAAGACCTACTTGACAAGGGGTTTATCCGACCTAGCATTTCGCCTTGGGGTGCACCAGTATTATTTCTGAAAAAGAAGGATGGAACTTTGCGTTTGTGCATCGATTACCGGGAACTGAATAAGGTAACGATAAAGAACAAGTACCCCCTACCCCGTATTGATGATTTATTTGACCAGTTGCAGGGATCACAGGTGTTTTCCAAGATTGATTTGAGGTCCGGGTACCATCAGTTGAAAGTAAAGGCGGAAGATGTTGAGAAAACAGCGTTTAGAACAAGGTATGGTCATTTTGAGTTTCTTGTTATGCCATTTGGAGTGACTAATGCTCCGGCAGCATTTATGGACTTAATGAACCGTATTTTTAAGACCTACCTTGATGAATTTGTCATAGTCTTTATTGCTGACATTTTGATATACTCTAAAGATAGATTTGAACATGAACAGCATTTGAGAACTGTCTTGCAAATACTTAGGGAAAGGAAATTGTTTGCTAAACTAAAGAAATGTGAGTTTTGGTTAGATGAAGTTGTTTTCTTAGGGCATGTGATCAACAGAGAAGGGATTTCAGTGGACCCACAGAAAATAGAGGCAATTGTGAATTGGCCTACACCGACCAATGTAACAGAAGTTCGCAGTTTTATGGGTTTGGCTGGGTACTATAGGAGGTTTGTAAAGGATTTTTCAAAAATAGTTGTGCCTCTTACCCAACTGACACGCAAGGGGCAACCTTTTGAGTGGAACGATGAAAGAGAATCAGTCTTTCATGAATTGAAAACAAGATTGACCACCGCACCGATTTTGACACTACCTTCAAGTACGAACAATTTTGTGATTTTTAGTGATGCATCTTATAAAGGTTTGCAGAACGGAAAGGTTATTGCTTACGCCTCCCGACAATTGAGACTGCACGAGAAAAACTGCCCAACACATGACTTAGAATTGGCCGCAGTTGTTTTTGCTTTGAAAATCTGGCGGCATTATTTGTATGGGGCAAAGTGTGAAGTCTACACAGATCACAAGAGCTTGAAATACTTCTTTACACAAAAAGAGCTGAATATGCGACAGAGGAGATGGCTTGAGCTGATAAAAGACTATGATCGTGAGATTCAGTACTGTAGACACCCCATTTTTTACCGTCCTCAAGACTTGGACGTCACCGTTTGATCAGCTGGTGATTATCCATGTTTGTGTTCGTTTGGAGTTCCCGGAGGTCTCGGCTACGCGCCTTGCCTCAGGATCTCCGAACTCGACTGTTTAGTGTCTGGTTTTGCACCAAACACTTGTGTTTTGCCTTTGAGAGGCAGGGTAGGGCTTATAGACCATCCCCACCCATCACCGGCCGTGGCTTGAGGCCACCGGCTGTGTTTTGTGGCTACCGGCCAAATATTTGGCCGACCGGCACTATAGATGGCCGGTCGGCTATCTTTTTTTGGTCAATGGCAATTTTGAGCAGCCGACTACTGTTCATCTGCTTTTGCAGATATTTTAACACAGCTGTCTTGCATTTGGCTCCCCTCCATACACTGTATGGAGGGATCTCTCTCTTTAGAAGCTTGTCTTGTAAGCTTTACAAGACAATAAGCTCCATAAAGAGAGGTCTTCTCTCTTGTTTTAAGGGTTAGACATTTTAGACAGCCATTTTAGGGTTTGAGTTCTAGGGTTAGGGTTTCATGCATATCCTATCTCTATATCTCTCTCTTGTGTGTGTATAAGTGTGTTTGTGTCTTACTATTGCACACAAGCACATAGTGTTACACCTTTTCTTGGTCCTTGAAGGACCAGAGGTCTGTTCTTGGAGTTTTGGGGCTGGTTCAAGCTCAAGGAAGCAACTGGACCACCATTTGTGAAGAAGGTCTTCAAGGGTAAGAAGTTTGTCCCTTTATTCCCCATTCTTTCATTGTATTTTTGCCTATCTTAGAACTGTTTTTGAGCTTAGTGTATAATATAAAAAAGTTCTATTTTTAGGCCCTCTAAATAGTTTGTTTAGAGTGTTTTGTGGTTTGAGGTTGTTTGACCCCTCCTAAGCCTTGTAAGGCTCCATTTTGTGCCATTTTGTGTAAGCTCCGGGACTTTGGTGTTTGGGCCTCCTCACCACTGAAATCTTGAGGGATTTTAGTGGAAAGGATGGTGCCTTGAAATCCCAAGAAGGAGAGGGCCACCCCCTCTCCTTGTTGTCCTTGAAAAGGGCCATTTTTGCCTCTTTAATGAGCACCTAGTTAAGCCTCATGTTGACCATGTCTTGGCTATTATTTATGCTTATTTTGCCATGAAATAGCATTGTTATATGTTGGTTTTGGTACACCATGCATGCTTAGCATACCTACCTTGTAATGCCATGTTTAGGCCTTAATATGCCTTAGGTTGTAAGTCATTGTTCAAGCATGTTTTAGGCCTAGCTTTGTGAAGCCTTTGTGCTTATTTTGCCATGTTTGAGGTCTGTCCTTAGTCATTTTAGTCGGCCATGACATGCATTATATACCCCCTTTGCATTTTTGGTTTGTTGGCCTTAATTTTTTTTGAGTGTGTAGCATGCATTACTTGCTTTATTTCAGTGGTTTGGCACCATTTGTAGCATCATTTCAGTCCCTTTAACATGCTTGTATGCTTGCCTTGGACACCTCTTTAATGCTTTGAAAGCTTGTGTTGTATGCTCCATGTTTTGGTCATTGTGCATGCTTTTGAAATCAAGCCATTTAGATGCCATCTAAGTGGTCTTTTGAGCTTTGTTTTATGTGCTAAAACTCTGTTTTTGGTCATTAAATTCATGCCATGTTTGGTCTTGTTAAGTGTGGTCAAACACGTCATTAGCTTGCCTTGAATGCTTGGGCCATTTGTTGCATGTTTAGCCTATCTTGTTTGCTTGGTTTGGCACCATGTTCTTGCATGATTTTCAGAGCTTAATACATGCCCCATGACCATGATTATTCCCTTTTAAGTGTGCTTAAAAGGTGCCCTTTGATGTTTAAGTGTTTAGGCCTTAACGTGTGCATGTGTGTATGTGTGTTTGGTCCCATCTTCTTAAGCTTTGGCCACTGTTTTGGACCTAACTTAGAGCCGTCCAATTAGTGTAAGTCCATCCCTCGCATGTCATCCAAGTGTTGTTACATTCTCCCATGTTTGCATGCTTTGGTTGCATGTGTTGCATGCTTGAAATTACTCGCATTTGGCATGTATCCCCTTGGTCAAGTTGCTAGCTTGTCGCATGGTTAGATTGCATCTTGCATGCTTTAGTAGTTTGCATAGTTATGGCATGCTTGTTTTCTTGTTTGCTTAGTTTGTGTACTTAGTGTACATCACTTGCTTGTATGATTATGTAGCATGCTAGCTCACATCATTAGGATTGCATTGCATGGGCATGCATGCTCTACCTCTTGACCAAGTCATGATGGAGGTAGAAGCCCCTTGGTTTGATTGTATGCATTGCATTTCATTTGACATGAAAATGCACACTTGATTCTTTGGGCCATCACGCATTAAAATGCGCGCTTGATGGTCCGAGAACCAAGGACCATGTCCCTTTGAGTCATACACATGATGAGGGATAGGATTGGTG
Source organism: Camellia sinensis (assembly GCF_004153795.1). NCBI lineage: Eukaryota > Viridiplantae > Streptophyta > Magnoliopsida > Ericales > Theaceae > Camellia > Camellia sinensis. The sequence goes on from NW_021031853.1 coordinate 231,566, forward strand.
CATACATTGCTTGAATTGCATTGCCATGCTATGCCTTGCCCTCTGCTGCTGTCAATTGCAGATTATGCAGGAACTTTCTGCCGACCGGCAGTGTTCAGTGCCGACCGGCAATCCATTGGCGGCCGATAGCTTCACCAACAGCCGATGATCACATACTACTGCCGGTGGCTATTCTACTCAGCCGGTGGTGTCTCCCAATGTCCAGGGAAGCAATCCTAGGACTTTGGCAGTCTCCAGGGGAGTATAGCAGGGAAAACAGAGGCAGCTTGTGTGTGGCAGTGTACTTCCGAGCAGGACCGAGCATGCATTGCATTGGGCTCTCTTCCCGAGGCGGTTTATCTGTTTTCCCTAGATTAGTTAATTTTCTTAGCTAATTAGTGGCCTGTAATATTTAATTAGCTTGTAGATTAATTATCTGTAATATTTATTCGGTCCCTCCGAGCGAGGACAAATTTGTAATAAGTGTGGGTGAGTGTGTGCATGTCTTCCAACCCCCACTTCTTTCTCCCTTTTACTTACCTGCTTTAAATGGTTAGTTTTAGGGCATATTTCATTTAACACACCTTATGCTCGCATGCGTGCATCCATTCATCTGTATTGCATGTAGCGGGCTCGGCGCATCATACTAACTGCATTCTATTTCAATTCCAAGTTGAATACATGCTACTTGGTGCATTTTCACATGTCATCCATAGATAGGTCCGAGCCTACCTAAGTGACAATCGTATTGCGTGCATTAGACAGAAACATGGACTTGGATCATCATTGATTGCTAAACCAGTTTATTGTTCTGGCACGGGAAGAGTACGTGTAGTATTATCTTTAGCATACCACATGCGTGTGAGTGTTTGCCATAACAGTATGATTACCAATGAGGCTAGTTGCTTGTGATATAAACTGCGTTGAATCCTGTGGATGAAGGTCGGATTGCCGTGATTGGAATGGCTCATTGAAATTCGTATTTTAGCCTACTTGCCGAGTAGCAAATTCTAAATATTCATCCAAAACAAACGGATATGCAATGCTTTATTCCCAAATTAAGGCAACTAGTCTAATACTGTGTTTGCTGTGCGCATAACAATGTAATTCTAGGCCTAATAATCGGGATAGAAAACACATAATCGTTTTCCAAAACATGGGATATCACTGGTTAATAGAGGCCGATCTTCGGAATCGGGCGAGAGGGGTGCTCATAGCTGACCTTTCCCTAATCGTACCCTAGCTCCCGAGCCGAGGCACACTTTTGGTGATGACGGGTCACGTACCTTTGGCAACCGAGTCAGGGTTTCCTAAATTCCCCCATAAAAAATATTTAGGTGGCGACTCTGTATCTGGAAAAGCAGTCCATGTTTGGCACTTCTTTTCACAATCTTGTTTCTCAAAACGATTTGCCGGATTTGGACTCTTTGGTTCAGATTAAGAACCGTGACACAAATTGAGTCCGAACTGTAGCGGGGTCCCTTGCGGACGTGCTACAAGTACCACCCCGGGAAAGGCAATACAGTTACTGATGCCTTGAGCAGAAAATCAACAAGAAGTGTGGCTTGGTTGCTTACTGAACAGAAGGAGATTCTGCAAGATTTTGAGAAATCTGAAATTGAAGTAGTGATGTGTGAACAGGGCGAATTGATAGTCACTATCTCAGCTAAACCAACAATCATTGAAGAAATTAAACAGAAACAGAACGATGATGAATTCCTCAAGAGAGTGATTGATGAATTAGAGACAAGTCTGAAAGGAGAGCTCAGCATTGAGAACGAAGTGTTGAGGTTTCGGAACAGAATATGTGTCCCAGATATTTTAGAACTAAAGAAGAGGGTTTTAGATGAAGCCCACAGATTCGTATTTGCTATGCATCCGGGTAACAATAAAATGTATCGGGATTTGAAACAAAACTATTGGTGGCCTAAAATGAAGAAAGAAATTGCAGAATATGTGTCCAAGTGTCTCCAATGTCAGCAAGTCAAGGCTGGACATCAGAAATCAGGCGGTCTACTGCAACCTCTCCCTATTCTTGAATGGAAGTGGGAGCATGTGACTATGGATTTCGTTGTTGGCCTACCTCGGACTTCGCGAGGTATGGATTCTATTTGGGTTGTAGTTGATAAACTGACTAAATCTACACATTTTCTGCCAGTTAGAACCACGTTTAATGCCTATAGATTGGCTACTATTTATGTTGATGATATTGTCCATTTACACAGAGTTCCGGTATCCATTGTGTCGGATAGAGATCTGAAATTTGTGTCTAGATTGTGGAAGAGTTTGCAGGAAGCTATAGGAACAGAATTGAGGTTCAGTACTGCATTCCACTCACAAACAGATGGGCAATCAGAACGAACAATACAGACTTTAGAAGATATGCTTCGGATGTGTGCTTTGGATTTTCAAGGGAGTTGGGAAGACTATTTGCCACTTGCAGAATTTGCTTATAATAACAGCTTCCACTCCAACATCGGTATGGCACCATACGAGACTTTGTATGGTAGGAGGTGTAGATCACCTATTTGTTGGACAGAGGTCGGGGATTGAGCTTTGCTTGGGCCTGAAATTGTGCAAGACACTTCTGAGAAAATCAAGACTATCCATCAAAGGCTCAAGACCGACAAAAGAACTATGCGGATGTTCGAAGAAGACCTCTCGAGTATGAGGTCGGTGACCATGTGTTCATTCGTGTGTCTCCAATGAAAGGCCAAGTCAGGTTTGGAAAGAAGGGCAAGTTGTCGCCCGTTACATTGTGCCGTTTCAGATTTTGGAAAGGTTTGGTCCAGTTGCCTATAGAGTTGCTTTGCCACCGGGATTTAAGCAAATACATAATGTGTTCCACGTGTTGATGTTGAGGGGTTACCCCCGAGACCCGTTTTATGTGACTGATTATCACCGGGTAGCTATTGATGAGAATATGGAATATGCTGAATGGCCCGAGCGAATCGTTGATCGGCAAGTGAAACAATTGAGAAGCAAGTCCATCCCAATGGTGAAAGTGGAATGGAAAGAACACTATGGGACGGATGTCACGTGGGAAAAAGAGGAGGAAATGCGACTACGCTATCCACATTTGTTTCCTGACGAAGTTAAATTAAGTTTGGAGGACCAAACTTCCTGAAGGAGGGAAGATTGTGATACCCCTATTCCGTAATATGTCAATTGGTCCTTAATGTGAATGTGATTATGTGTTTTGACATGATTGTGTGCACCATTATGTAAAAATATGTGGTTTTGAATTTCTATCTGTTCACCGTAGGAATATCTATTTGATTATCTGCTTTGGAAATTAAATTGAAAGCCTTGTCGGCCACAGAACCCGAAATTGATTGCGCCATTATGATTAGCGTAATTTTTAGAGCCTACGGTGAAATTTAATTGAAAATTGATTCGGGTCAAATTAAATTGATTTATTTAATGGCTTTGTGCTCAAATTGTTAATATTTGTAATTTTGGTTAGTGGGATTTGTTGTGTAAGAGCACTACACCTCCCATTCCCTCTTGTATCTTCACTAGGGCTGATCAAACTCTAAGAAAGAGAGAGGGGCCGGCTGTTAGGGAGAGAGAGAGAGGGAGAGAATTGTGTAATCTTTGACTCAAGCTTGGGAATTTGAAGTCTAGTTCAAGAATTAACCATAGATTGGGCTTCTAGGTAAGCATTGATTCTTGAATTCATGAGTTTAAGGTGTAATCTTGTGTGTTCAAAGTTAATTAATGGTCAAGAGCATGTTTTGAATTTGTTTTGTTGAATTGGAAGACCATATATGCATGCATGTATGTAATTGGTTGGAATTTGCATAATTGAGCTTGAATTACATGATTCATGTTGCAATTTGGTTGAAATCCATGTAAATTTGTAATTGAAGCTCATGTATAATCACCATTGGTATCATTTGAGTTGAGAATGGGAGCTAGACGTCACATGCATGTACAATCTATGAAGATAAGAGCTTTGAATGCATAAAAGTGTATGTTAGAATTGAGTTTGGTGTCAATTGAGCCATGCATGTGTTAAATCTTTGAAATTTAGCTCCATGATGACGTGTTTTGGTGTTTATACCATGTTAGTACAAGTATGTGTGGAATTGGAGCTATAAAATGCATGAATTATTAGTTGGAAGTCGAAATGAAACTCAAGAACACAATCTGGGATTTCCAGAATTTTGATGTCCGCTCAAACGGGGTAACTGCCGCTCAAGCGGGAAATACGTGCTCCCAGTACTTTTTGCAGACTTGGTGTCCACTCGAGTGGGGTAATTCACGCTCGAGCGGGGGAGCTATATAGACAAGCCTTTCGTTCGAGCGCCCTAATTCACACTCGAGCGTATTTTTTATGCGACCAGTACTTTTGTAGACCTTACGGGTCCGCTCGAACGGGTAAGTCCACGCTCGAGCGGGGATCCTGTTTTCTGAAATTTTATTTACGCGTTCTGTGTTTCGTTTTCCGTCCTCTTTCACTTCTAATCCCTCTTAGACATACTTTGAACATTGTAATTGAATTAAAGAGATAAGAATGAAGCCTAAAGAGGAAAATGTGAATTAAAGAATGGATTAAATTAATTATGACCCATATGTGTTATGTGCTGTGTAGGGTCAAGCTCCAGGGCAAATCCACAAGCCGATCACTGTGAGTAATATCTGAAATACATATTGTTGTCCAATTGCTTACTTCTATGTAAGTTTTGTAAAGTTCATTAATTTTGAATGGTGGACAAAGTTTGAAAGGCTTAAATGCCAGTCTGATATGACAAGTTTGAAAGGCTTAAATGCCAGTTTGACATAACAAGTTTGAAGGGCTTAAATGCCAGTTTATTATGACAAGTTTGAGAGGCTTAAATGCCAGTTTGACATAACAAGTTTGAGAGGCTTAAATGCCAGTTTGACATAACAAGTTTGAAAGGCTTAAATGCCAGTTTGATATGACAAGTTTGAAAGGCTTAAATACCAGTTTGATATGACAAGTTTGGAAGGGCCGAAAGGCCAGTCTGATACGAAAGTTTGATAAGGCCAAAAAGGCCAGTCTGATATAAACGTTCGAAAAGGGCCAAAGGCCAGTTTGACATGAATGCATTGGGCCAAAGGTCATCTGTTGTATAATGTTCCAATGTATTTTCTTTATTTGATATTATTCACTAGGCTTCCGCTTACGCTCATTCATGTGTTTGTAGGTGAGCCAAGAGAGGTCCAGACCCAGCCCCAGTGAAGTCTGTATGGAACAACCGAGTTTTGCAAAGTCAGCCTATGTGTCTCACGCATGAGACTCGCATTCGCCTTTGTTATTTTGTTTTATGTTGTCACGTTGGCGGAGCCTATGTATATGTCTGTATATAGTTCATGGGTTGACTTAGTTTTGGATGATCCTGTCTGTACAGAACTTTTTGATACTTTAATTCTGTTGTGAGTTATTAATGTTTATACGCATGACTTGTTTGACGTGCCATGTAAGCACAGCTCTAAGGACAGTTTTTTTTTTAATTTGCTTCCGTTGGGCCCCCATTAACTCTGTTAAAATATGTTTGGTTTACTTCGATATTTGGAACTTCTTGGAAAAGGAGATTTATCCACCAAGGGCAAATACTAAGGACAAAAGAGGAATACGGCGAATAGCCGTCTAATTTATCATCTGTGGAGGTAAACTATGCAAAAGAGGTCATCTGGGAATACACAAGTTGTATGTCGAAGAAGAGGAATCAAAGCGCCTAATGGAGACCACCCATGGGGGAGAGTGCGGAGCGCACATGAACGGAGTGATATTAGCCTGGAAGATTCTTAAGCAAGGTTACTGCCAGTCCACTGTGGAGAAGGATTGTGTTGGTTTTGTTCGGCGATGCCACAAATGCCAAATTCATGCAAATCGCATGAATATTCTGTCGTCAAAACTGTACAACATGACTTCGCCATGGCCTTTCTCAGTCTGGAAAATCGACGTTATTAGCACAGTCACACCAAAAGGGTCGAATGGGCATGAATACATTCTGGTGGCAATTAATTACTTTACAAAGTGGGTGAAAGCTCAGTCTTATGCAGTGTTGAAAGCAACGCATGTGGCTAAGTTCATCCGGAACAATATCATTTTCCAATACAGAGTCCCAAACGAGATTATATCAGATAATGGCTCCCACTTCAAGAAAGAAGTGATAGACTTGTTGGAGAAATACAATATGGTTTTTCATAAGTCATCTACATACTGGCCGCAAACCAACGGAGCTATTGAGGCCGCCAACAAGAACATCAAGCATATCTTGCAGAAAGTGGTTAAGACCTACAGGGACTGGCCAGATAAATTGCCATTCATACTCTGGGGCTATAGAACTTCAATCTGGATGTCTACAGGGGCAACTTTTTATTCTCTTGTCTATGGGATGGAAGTTGTTCTGCCAATTGAAATAGAAGTGTCATCGCTACAAGTTATGGCTGAGTGTCCGATAGCAGAAGCGGACTAGCAACAGAGCAGATTAGAAAAGTTGATGTTGTTCGATAAGAGAAGGCTGAAATCATTGTATCACGTTCAAGGCTATCAACGCAGAATTACTAGGGCTTTTAACAAGAAGGTTAAGTCCCGGAATCTGAAAAAGGGAGATATGGTGCTGAAAGACAACCGAGCTCCCATCCATGACCCTAGAGGCAAGTTTAGACCCAATTGGACTGGTCCTTACATCATCAAAGTTATTTGGTCGGGTGGAGCTGTTATTCTCTTGGACCTGGATAGCCTACAATTTTCCCAACCGATCAACATGGACATGTTCAAGAAATACTATCCCTGAGAGGCTCACTAGGCAGAAAACCCGGAAGGGCGACCTAGGCAAAAGTTAGAGCACGAAAAATTTGAATAAAGAAAAACTAAGCTCGCAAGGTTAAAAACCCTAAAGGGCGGCCTTGGCAAAAGTTAGAGCACAAAAGGAGAGAGTAAATACTCGAGTGAACCTTAACCGAACTACGTAAGGCCTGATTCTTATCTTCGGGATACGTAGGCAACTTCATCTTGAAGTCCGACCGTAAACACCTCCAACTCAACTGTCTTGCCCATGTGTCTGATTAGGTCATTTTTGTGTTGTTCTTTACCTGAGGGTTCGGTTGTGATCTTTACTCTGAGAGAAGAACTGGTTACAATGCTGAGCAATGGTGTTCAAACAAGGTGCAGTTATCATCTCTTGATTCGAGGTTGTACATCTAGAGGATTGATTCTGTGCGTGTCAGGTGGTGATCCTTTTCGAAAATGATTTTGAAAAGTTTTGATAAAAGTTGATTTTGCTCAAATTTTACCTTTTACAACTTAGACCATTTTTGGACCAAAAGGAAAATTTCCAATGCCCACAACTTTAATTTCATTGATTTCAACTTAAAGTTCTCCAACTCTCTGATACGAATCAAAGTCGCTTTTATTATATCAAAAACTTGAAAAGAAAGGTCAAAGTAATAAACTAGGAGCATAGATGAGTCAGGTGCTCCTGCGTCCCCCACTCATGCTTGTGGAAGCTTCTGATGCCAAAGTGGGCCCAATTTGTGCCTCATCCTCAAGCCAAGCCAAACACTCGCCAAAAAGGATGCAACTGAAACTAGGGGCAGGGGCCAGAAGCTCCCTCATTCTCCAAGCAGTGAGGTACCTAGCCAAATGTGAACCTCGGATGGGGAATGAAACCTGGTACCCTACCCTCTCCTCTAGGCAGATCTGATCGTGCCCGAACTGACATCTAAACCAGAAAGGGAAATAAATCACGCAGTGCGTAAGGTCAATCAACTGAATTCCAGGCTACCGAGCAATGCTGTAGCTCATCTCAGTCAAGTTAAGCTAGGGGCAACACCAAGCTATGTCTGCAGTAGACCTGTTGCACATCCAGTGGCACCACCACCCCTCGTTCGGAAAATCCACTAGTCGGCGGCAGAAGAAATAGCCTCAAGCTGAGTACTCAGGGCAAGAGTTCACTATCTTTAGCTTATCCATAAGCCACACTTGGGAAGGGCTGAAAGAAAAGAGAGATTAAAGAATAGAGAGATATATGTTGAGAGAAAAGTTAGAAAAAGGCTTTAAGAGAAAAACAAAGCAAGAGTGTCGAAAGATGTGAGAAACACGTATGAGAAAGGATGGGAAGCAATACCTGAGGAAGTAGTGGACTCCCCGCGAATCTGGTAGTCTCTCGCCGATGAAAGTCATCTAAGCCCATCAAAGTCTCGGTCATGACCCAAACCCGCCCCTATGGGTTTAGCACCGTAACCAGCCAGTAATCTGTGATTACCGAAGGCCTGCTTAACAGTAGTAACAGTAATACAGAGTACAGGGGCTGGCGGAAGCCAAAATAGTAAATGAAAGATGTCCAATGAACTGTGACAGTCTATATGCAAAAAGACTTTTCATAACACATTCACATTCGGAACAAAAGCAGTATGTACATGCATATACAATCATTCAGGACAGGAACCTAATCCCTATTAGAACAGTGCAGTACAAGTACAGTCAGTCTATACAAAAATAGAGACAGAAAGGATGAATCTAAGACACCCCAAAAAGCCCTAGCTTGAAGGACTTGGAACCTCTCAGTGAGGCACAGTGGCTGGCTTGACAAAAAGGGAGTTTAACCCAATGCTCCTAGCTCCGATCTGGTGCCTGACACTTACATATATATATATAAACAGTGAGCTAAAGCCCAGTGAATAACATATGTGTAAAGAGGTTAGGAATGAATGTCCTTTTCAGTATTTAAAACAGTCATTTGAACAGTATATCAGTTATTCGATCATAGCAGTCATAAGTGGTACATCCAATAGCAAACAGTACAGTAGGTCTTAACAGACCGAACAGTCAGTTGATGGCCATCATATCAGTGAGCAGTAGTGGTTCCAAACATGGGAACCGACAGAGATCTCTGTGACAGTAGCAGTACAATACAGTAACAGTAAATTGCTATGGATGCCACGAATACAGTTCGCAAATAGGACAAGCATTCATTCAGTAAGAAATATCATTTTAGAAAGCAGTACAGTTAATCATTCAGAAAATATTCATGATTGAATATATATCTTTACAACATTGTTACTCACAGAGTTCTGGGCTACAGATAGGCTAGTGAGCGTCCTCGGATGCCAACCCTACACAGTTACAGGATGAACACACACTAAGTTGCACGTTTGGGAAAATAATAACTTAGTTCCTATCTTGACTCGGTGTGGTTCTATAGCATTATCCTCATTAAGATGCCTTAAACTAGGCCTAGGAATGCCTAGGATAGAATGAGGATGCAAAGATGCACTTTAAAGCACTTTTCAGAATTTTCAAAAAACAGGGGTCTCGCTCGAGCGTGGCTTTCTACGCTCGAGCGGACATGCAGACAAAGGATCTCCGCTCGAGCGTGACTTCCTTCGCTCGAGCGAACTGTAAACTACAGTAAAAGTATTGGATGCATGCAATTCATGCTCGATGGGCGCTCAACCTCTGCTCTAGCGTGAGACACAAGTCCTCGCTCGAGTGTACATTCCCTCGCTCAAGCGGACTGTAAACACATGCAAAGTACTGGATACACGCATTTCACACTCGAGCGTTACTTTACCCACTCGAGCGGACTGCATGAACTCAGATTGTACGCCCGCTCGAGCGTGGAGTTCCCCGCTCGAGCGTGGATCCAAAATCTGGAATTTCCAGATTAGTCTCCAAGCATGAAACTCAACATTTAAAGCATCAAATTCGATCCTTGTGGGCTAATTTTTTGAAAAACACTGTAAAACTCATAATATGACATGATTCAAAGATCAATTTACAAAACTAAAGCCCAAAAGTAGTTCTAATAAAACACAATTTCAACAAAACTTCATGAATATGATAAACATATGGCATGCATGTGTTCAATTGAAATCAAAGCTTCCAATACAAGATCAAATGAGTCAAAGCTTCCAAAAACATGATGAATTCATGGACCATAGCTAAGATATAGACATGCATATAAGAATTTCCATGAAAACAACTCCAAAACTCACCAATGTGTATATGCATGTAGAGCTGTGCAAAATATCGCCTAATCCGCTAAAACCGCACCGATCTGCATCAATTCGCACCGCTCTAACCGCTAACCGCGATTTAAAATTTAAAATTTATAATCCGCCAACCGAACCGCTCCGCTCCTCTATAGTTAATACATATATATTTTTTATCCTCCAATGAAATTTCAATGTAAAAATGAGTATAAGAGAGATTTAAGATATAAATTTATTACAAATTAGTAGTTATATATATGAAACATATTAAATAAAATTACTTTGTGTTATATATCTAAAACATATTATACAAATTAGTGTTATATATTATGAAAATGTATGATAATTGGTTAGAATATTTTTCAATCCGCCAATCTGCCAAAAACCGCCCAAACCGCAATTTGTCAATCCACCAATCCGGTAACCCGCCATTCGGTTTGTAATTTTACTCTTAAACCGCCCGAACCGCACCGCGCACACCCCTACATGAATGCATGATTTAAGCTTCAATTCAACACTTTAAACCAAATCTTGACTCTAAACGCTAATTCACCAAGAACCATGCAAGAAGTAACTTAAATTCATAATGGAGAAGATGAATTCTCTACCTTAAGTCCTTAATTCAAAGGTAGAAGCTCAAATATGCAAATTCACTTTCAATTCCGCCAATATTCCAAACAAATCTTGTTGAACCCAAATTTTCTCCTAACTCTCTCTCTCTCTCTTTCTCTCTTGTCGGTTTTGCCTCTAGGAAGATGAATGAAGAGTGATGCCAAGCATAGGTAAATCAAGACTAATAGATGGCCTAGCATTGTCCACTAATGGCAATTTGGTAAATAACTCAAATTGATGTAATACAACTTTTTAATCTAATTTAATCATTCTAAATCACATTTCAATTAAACATACCATAAAATCACATAAATCCTAATTAACATGAAACACTAATCAATTTCAGATTCGGCCGCCGATAAGGCCTTCAATTTACAGTTCAAACTTAAACATGAACAGATCAATTAACAGTCAAACTGATAGAAATGCATTTAAACTAATACACTCAATCAATCAGTTCAGAATGTCAGTCAAATCAGTTACTTAATCATGTTCAATCACAGTTTAGCAGTAATCATTGGTATTATCAGTAAACAGTGGTGAGGGTTGTCACACCAACGCTAAGCCAATACAATTCTTGCCATCTTTCAAACCTTAGGCCGCTTCGATCAAACGGATGTTGGACTCGCCAAAACTAGGGGCAAGAAGGAAATGAGCCAGCATACATAAGCAGAGGGCATGTTGCCGAAAACGTTGCCAGATAAGGTCACCTTGATCACCAATGTCAAAAAATTAATGAATCAAACTAGGAATGTCTAGCTCTCCGTTATGGGCTAGAGATCAAGCCTCATGCAAAGTGAGCCCACACATCCATCCCAAAGCTTGGGCGTGGCCAAAACGGGTCTGAGGTATGATTTTCTCGTCACGTCGGGATTCCATTAGTGCCTGAAATTCTTCAATTGTCGAGCATATTTCTTGACCCCTGAAGCTAAAGACGTGTGTAATCAGGTCCCAATATCTAGCCGTGGCATAAAGGAACGAAAAACAAAGTGGAGTTCGGCTCAACGGAAAAAGTGCATTTATGCCAAAACCCCAAAAATTTACCTTTTTCGAGCCGTCCAAACTCGCAATCCAATCTGAAAGTTTTTCGGCGAAAAATGGCTCCATTTTTGGAAGAATTTGAGGTTGAAATGAAGTTCTAAAAAGAAATCAAGAAGCTGAGCTCTTTTGTAGAAGATAAGGCAGTGAATGGAAGCCAGCTGTTAACAATTTGGAGGTGTTGTACATTGATGGCCGGCAAGTGGCCGGCAGGCTCCTTCTGTGGCCGGTAGCCTTCTTTTCTGCCCTGCCGTCCACCTGTGTGTTGAACAATGCTGAAAGCATGTGTTTTGTTCTGCTCTTTGTGTGTTTTAAAGTCTTGTTTTGAGTCCTTTTGGTTCTAGCAAGTTTATTGAGTTGTATTTGAGTTGTTTTGTTTTGTTTATCGAGTTGTACGATGCATTTTTGTATTTTGGTTGTTGGTCAGTTCATTTCCCGATTAAGAATATTGTTTCAATCAAGTGCTCTTGGCTCGGGAACTTAGGTATGAGAGGGGAAGGTCCTGAAATGAGCACCCCCGCTCGCCCAATCAAAGATCGGCCTCTACTAATCATGATATGATGTTTTATAAACATTATGTGTTCTTATTCTGGTTATTAGACTAGCTTTACTATATGATACGCACAAGCAAGTATAGACTAAAATTTCAAGACTTGGAACAATTCAACTCATGTTTGCTTACGAAAATGGTTTGAATTTGCCACCCTCA
>NW_021031856.1:0-14102 GCF_004153795.1 Camellia sinensis
TATTCGAGAAGAAGGAATGGAATCTTGAAGAAAGCTAAATAATTTTTATTTGAATGACCAGGAAGTTGGAGAGCCTTGAAGTAAGATTAATACTGCCCGTTCTCTAGTACACCAATTCATTCTTTCTTTCTCTGTTTTCATTAAATATGAAATGATAGACATATCATATTCATTCAAGCCTTTTGGTGCTCTATTTGAGAATGTAGGCACTGAAGAAAACCTTTAAGAAGTTAGACCATGATGTAAATATACAAGACTTTTTGGGTTCAAGGTTTGTGTTTATTTTGATGAATCTTTTAAGTCTTAAGGGATTAACCCTCATGAAAGAACTAATTTTTTTTTTCTCCTTTCATAGCACTTAATCAATTAAGGTTAGCCCTTTGTCACTGTTGTCACCGTAATGTTTTGAATTTGAGTTCTTATTCATTGCTAGGTTAACTCGAAAGTTAGTATATGTTCTTGAAGTTGTTAAGTTGTGTCCTGGGTGGATGTATCTTTGTCATCATTTCTGGTTTGATTAATCAAGTTGGCTGATTTAGTTGACTAAATACTTGGTTTTTATCTTTTTCTGAAGAGATCTGCGGTTCCACAAGTTGGTATTTTAGGATGATGCGCTGGCTGATGGAACTGAACTAGCTTATTTTGTTCGTGGGCAGGTTGTTGAGATTAGCACATTCATATTATTATTTTGGTTTAAGGAAATGTTTATGTTGCTTTCATAAAGATCTAATGTATTAAACAATTAACATATTTTATATTTTTGTGGAAGCAACGCTTTCCCTGTAAAGCACCTTATTGTGATATGTATTTGTATTCTGATAACTTGTCATCTACAAAAATGTGCAGAATGATATAAGAAGGGTTTTGGAATATTTTTTTTTTTGCTGCGAAAGTGAGATACTTTTTTTTTTTTTTTTGCCACTCGAGTTACATCTTTGTTGATTCTCATTGAGGTGTTTACTGTTTCAACATTTGTGAGCAGGTCAGCCCTTCTCAGTTTGAAGCACATGCTGGTTAGGCTTCTCATCGCAAGCCGTGAGTGTTCCTTTGATGTTTTTGGGAGGTTTAGTGAACATGTGGTTTCTGTGACCACTTATACATCATTAGATAACTTTTTTCCCCTAATGCAGTTACCTACACATCTATACATCAAATGGAGTGTCTCCCCATGAGTTGTCTATGAAATTGTAACAACTGCGGAAGTTATCCGCTGAGGAAAGCGATGATCTTTGCTCAATCTGTGCAAATGGATGAGATCTTTTATGTTGTGATAATTTCCCAAGGGCTTTTCACATAGGTGATTCAAGTTTCTTGAATGAATTCCTTTTAAGTCCTTTCATTTCTTTTCTGGTTTTGTAGCTCCAATACCCTGGATGCTTGCCTCTGTCTTTTCTTGTGCTAATGTCTTGTCTGTATGTTTTTTTTCTTTATTTAGTACTCAAACCTTTTTGCTGTTTGGTCAATTTTCTAAATTGCGCTAGTGTAGAGTGGTTGACCGGTGCTTTGTTTATCTTTATCCATTTCTTAATTAATGCATTCAAACCACTTATTGACAACATTGTATAAATACTCGTTTTGTTCAATTGTAGAGTGTTTCTCTACCTAGCATCCCCAGTGGTACTTGGTACTGCAAATATTGCGAAAACATGTTCCAGAAAGAAAAATTTGTGGAACACAATGCAAATGTCTTGGCAGCAGGAAGAATTACAGGAATAGATCCTCTAGAACAGATAACCAAGCGTTGCATCCACATTGTTGAAACTACAAAGACTGATGTTGGTGGATGTGCACTGTGTAGGTTGTGTTCACAGTCTTTTTTCTCTCACCATAATTTCTCTTTAGAAGCTTAAGTTGTGTCCTAATAGTTTACATAAGCCTTCACCAATAGAAGACTCTTGAAAGTGGTTCCACTAAACTGAAACATTTTTCAATTTGGTTATAGAAATTCTTGCCTCCTATGGACCAAATGCATGCAAAAACTTTGTTGTGCCGTGTCTTTTTGCTAAATTCTGCAATTAACTTTTGTCTCTTTTTCTTTTATTTATTTATTTCTTTCGTAATCTGCATTTGTGAGCTTATATTTTTCTACATATTGATGATGGATACAGGGGCCATGGTTTTAGCAAATCAATATTTGGCCCTCAGACAGTTATACTGTGTGACCGGGTATTTCGTTGATATTCTTGTCTTTGCTTTGCCATGTTTGAGATTCCATCTTCTTTTTTTGGTTCTTAAAGACTTATGATTTTAACAAACATATTAATTTCTCTCTCTCTCTCTCTCTCTTTCTCTCTCTCTCTCTTGCGTGCTGCCTTTTTTGCTTTTAGTGTGAAAAGGAGTATCACATTGGCTGTTTAAAGGAGCATAAAATGGATGATCTAAAGGTCTGCAGATTGTATAACTTCATTTCATCCTATATGTTTTTTTTTTTTTGTTTTTTTTTTGTACGTCTTTATTATGTTTATGCATGAATATATTTAGTTGAAGTGGAATTATTTTTGAATAATATGTTGATGCCACACATACAACAGGAATTACCCAAGGGTGCATAGTATTACTCATGTCCAACTGTTGATTATGAATATTAGAGCTTGTTTCTTCCTGCCGATAATTGAAGTTGCCACATAGAATGTATGCACTAAATTGATAATTGAAAATTTAACTATGGCTTGGTGTTAGTTGTAGTAGTAGGGACTCATGGCCAAACAATGATATCTATTGCAAACCAGAAGAATTCAAAAGGCTCAGATCAAGTGGATTTTATCTCTTTCCTCTACACTCTAGAGCACTAACACTAGAACATTAACCTAGGGTATAATTTCAATAAATTGAGGTAACGAGAAGAATGTGATTCATTTTTTTTATAAAAAAAAATCTATTTGTATATAGACAAGAGCACTTCATAGTGGTTTAAATATTCATGGAAATTTTTGTTATGGTAGCAAAATTTTTGGCATACTTGTTATCAATTTCAATGTCATTAATGGATTGAAAGTTTCTTTTTAAATTTGTAAATAATATAGACTCTAATTTGACTTGGACTCTTTATTTTGGAACTTACAATGGTAATGGAGAAAACCTATACAAACCTAAACCTCATACATAGAGATCCTTTAACATAATTATGCAAGTCCTAAAGTAGGTGTTGCATTGAAGTTGATTAATTCCACCTCTTTCTCTTTTTAAATTTAATTTTTCTCCTGAGTTTCTTATGGCCTGGATTTTGTACCAAACTATATTTTCCTATACAAACTTAATGGGTTGTTTGAAGATTCCTACTCATTTCCCTCTAGAAACATTGCAACAAAAGAGGTAACTTCATTTGAGGTATGAAAGAAAAGGTTTTACTTTATGTAGATTTTATTTGCATATATGTTGAGACTACTAAGATCTTGAATTTTTCCTAATTTTTCATTATGACATTGCTTTTATGGGGATATTGAATTATCTTATTAATTTTGGAAATATTTTGTTGATGTTTTAAAATTTCTTGATCATTTCTTAATACCCCAAGATATATTTTTGTCCTTGAGTCATTGGTTTTTGTACTTATGTGAAGTTTCCTTTGTCATGCAGACAAGAAATGGAATAGGGTTAGTTGCTTCAGCTATTGCCGCGGGTTTAGGTGCCTCAACACATACATTGGGCACCCTCGTCCCTGTGTGTAGACGTCCCCGAACGCCCCGGGAGGGATGAGGTCCCGTTCTGTTCATTTGGGCTCACTACAAGTTCGGACTCTCAAATTGTCACGGTTCTTAATCTGAATCAAAGAGTCCAAATCCGGAAAATTATTTTGAGAAAACAGATTTTTTGAAAGAAGTGCCAAACATGGACTGCTTTGCCAGATACAAAGTCGCCACCTAAATATTTTATTTTTGGGAAATTTAGGAAACCTGACTCGTTGCCTAAGGCCACGTGTCCGTCACCACCAAAGTTGCCTCGGCTCGGGAACTTGGGTACGATTGGGGAAAGTCACTTCGTGAGCACCCCCGCTCGCCCGATCAAAGATCGGCCTCTACTAACCATGATATCTAGTTTTGAAAACTTTATGCGTTCTTATTCCGGTTATTAGCCTAGATTTACTATGTGATGCTCACAGCATACAAGTATAGACTGGATCGTCTGAATTGGAACGAAACATTTCATGTTTATTTTTGAAAGTGGTTTGATGGTGCTACCTGCAAGTAGGCTAAGACGTGGATTTGCCACCCTCGGGTGGGCTTAGAAAAACATGATTTTACCACTATCTAGTGGGCTTAAAACTCATAGTCAATGCATTTATTCCAATTCAAATAGTCCAACCTTCACCCACAGGCATTCAGGCAGTTATATCACATAAGCATATAGCCTCATGGTAAGCATGCTATCATGGCAATCACTCACACACATGCAAGGATGCTAAAGCATAAACACTTACCGAGTACTCCAAGCCAGAACAAAAGCTATGTTAGAAATCCATGCATGATCCTAACTATACAGAAATGCCTAATGCAACACATGCAAAATGCAACTAAGATAGGCTCGGTTATTCTAAAGATGGCATGTGAAATGCTACAACTAACATGTATTCAACTTGGAATTGAGATACAAATGCAGTTAGTATGATGCGCCGAGCCCGGTACATGCAAGACAGATGAATGAATGCAAACATGCTATCATACTGTATGCTAATTGAAACATGCCCTAATCTAACCATCATAAGCGAGTAAATAAAAGGGAGAAAGACGTGGGGTTGGAAGACATACATCACACACACGCACACTTATTACAACATTGCCCTCGCGCAGAGGGTCCGAATAAATAATACAGTCCCAAATGAATAAATAATACAGTCCTGAATAAATTCAAAATCCTAATTAATTAACACATTAATCTAGGAAAGCAATAAATTGCACGCAAATCCGTGGACCGCCTCAGCTCTGTTCCGGATGATGAATGATGTATGCTTGAATTTGCCTTGCGCGAAAATCCTTTGCGATGCCCCGGTTTGCCTCTGTTTACAATTTTTCTTGGAATGCGTACCAAGCTCTAGAAGACTGCTGATTTCTGATTTGCTGCAACAATGAGCAACAAAGGGGCATGGCAAAGTATTTTCACATATGTATGCATGACTACTCTTCGGGGAGTGTAGTCCTCAATCCTCGTGTCACCACTCACGCATCTCGATGCATGATGGCCGAGAAGTCGAATTGCATGACTCAATATGAAATGAATGCACATATGGACACAACAAGGCCTAGACTCCATCATGGATAATCTGGAGTGTCGGCGACCGGGAATTGAGACATGTTTCTTCACTCGGAGTACGAAACGTCCCTCGTTTCCCGTGCTGGGGCTAACTCCTATCCCAAACACTATGCAATATGCATGATATGCGTGAATGCAACCCTAACGTGCAACCTAGCATACACAATGCTATGAAATGGCATACACAATGCATGATGTAACGAGGCATGCACAATGCTCTAACATACAACCTAGCATACGCAATGCTATGAAATGAAATGGTGTACACAATGCATAATGGACTTACACTAACATGAGCGGACCTCAGCCACACTCACATCAGTAGCCATTAGGTGAAAATAAGACTATCAAAATACGTGCACACATGCACGCAAACCGAGGACCGATCCTAGGCATAACATGCAACTCTATCAAGGCATGGCAAGGCATGGAATATGGCATACAAGCATGTAGATTCCAGCACTGAAATATGATGCAAAATGGTCCCGAATTATGGAAATATGGCACCCGATGCATGAGATGAACCCCGAAACTTGAAACTAGGCACATGGAATGACTTGTAGCTATACAAAGCATGCATTATTTGATCATGAAGCATGAAGACAGAGCCAAGGTAGTCCCAAAACATGGACATTTTCAGTTCAAAGCATGGCCAAAAGATGCTAGCAAGATGGACTAAAATAGCATGCAATTTTGACTAGCAAACATGGTTTACATGGCAAGTATAGGATGTACATGGAATCTCACCAAACCAGAAAAAATCAGTGAACAAAACATATGTAAATAGGCCCAAATAACCACTAATATGCAACCATGGCATGCAAAAATGATGAGCTCCTTTAGAGGACTATGCAAGGGATTCTTAAGCACATACAAGGTGGACACTTAGCATGGCACAAAAAACTCTGAAAATCAAATATGGTAGTCCCAAAACTCACTAAATTGACCCTAGGAAGTGACTCCAAAGCATGCGAGATGGGGTCTCTTTGGAAGGCCAAAGTGACCACCAAACAAGTCAAGGTGAGAGGGGGGGTCACCCCCCTCTGATTTGGGAGCTCAAAATAGTGTCTCAACCACTGAAAATCCACTGGATTTTAGTGGCTAGAAGGCCAAACAAAGCATGCAACAAGGGCTTAGGTGTAAGGCTCAAAATAGGAGACAATCAAGCATACAAGGAAGCATATGACCTCAAACAAAAATGGAACCTTAAAAAAACTTGAAGATGAGATTAAAACAAGATATTTTTTAGTTTATGACAACTCTCAAAAACAAACACAAGTAGGGCTAATCTATCATGCAAAAATGGCCTTAAAAGAGGGAATAGAGATAAGGGACAGCAGCTGGCCCCAAACAGTAAAGAGCCCTTCAACAAAGTTGAAGAGGGGCTCAAAAAAAGGCATTTTACAGTTTATGTAAAGCTTCTAAAATAATCACAAGTAGGCCTAAAATATCATGCAAGAAAAAGGCCTAAAAGAAGGATAAAGAGACAAGTGATAGCTGCTAGCCTCAAACAGAGTAGAGCCCTTCAACAAAGTTGAAGAGGGGCTCAAGAAAAGACATTTCACAGTTTATGACCAAGTCCGAAACAGCTCACAAATAAGCCTAAAATATCATGCAAAAATAGGCCTAAAAGAAAGTTTAAACACAAAGGGTGAGGAGGAAACCTCAAACAGAGAAAGACACTTAATCAAACATAGAGATGAGCACAAAATATCCTTTCCATGTTGAGCTTGGTCTGGTATGTGCCCATACTTCTCGTGTCGAAACATAGTTCAGTAAACCGTTCTATGTTAAACATGGCTTGTATGCGTACATGCCTTTCCTAGGCAAGATTTGGTTTGGCCCGCGTGCCATATCCATTGCCGTCTTCCTAGCATATCCACATATATATTACATTGTAGTGTAATCTTTGCATCCGGCTTTAGGATCATTGTCCTTTCTTCAGCGGGTCGTTTCCCCACTTGTGTCAATCCCCCCTATACTTGTTCTTGTGTCCGTCTACATTACTTATAGTTCAGTAGACTGTTCTATGGTAGACGGACTTGTTACCTCCATCAATCTATTTGACATTTGTGTGGTTTCGAACCGCTCATGATTGGATCATGATTCAATTGCTTTGCATATAGTTCGCATTGTTTCAATTACATTGCATCTTCTTTTGCATTATTTATACATTGTTTTGTATATATTGCATATCATTTTGCATCCATTTTTGCATCATCATGCAAGTTGCTAATAATATTGTACCTGTTAAATTTGCTTTCTTTCCAGGCAAGATATTGTATGTACGGTTCATTTGAGGCTGGTGCAACCAGACGAGCCGCACAGGTATTGTATCCTCCGAGTGAGACGTATCGAGAATTGCATAATTCTCTTACATCCTTTCTGCATTGTAGTGTAGTTCGGTGTATGCTAGCTTAAAATTGTCGCATGTATGCTTCATTACAGCTTTCTTTGCATGATCATAAGTTATGTTTGGCTCTGTGCATTGTCTTGCATTTTACCCCTGCCTTCAGGCGCATATCTTGTTTGTATTGCATGATTGTCTAAGTCTTCGGCCTTGTCAAAAATGGGTCGTCTCTGGGCTTTGACATTCACTCCCGTCATTGTTATGACTTTCGAGAAGATCCAAAAGTTGCCCCATGTATATTGCATATCAGTCGCACTGTTTTGTGCATTTCAAATCGTCTCGCACTGTTTTGTGCATTGCATATCGATCGCGCTGTTTAGCGAACTTGAGGTTACGAGAGAATGTGATTCATTTTTTTTATAAAAAAAATCTATTTGTATATAGACAAGAGCACTTCATAGTGGTTTAAATATTCATGGAAATTTTTGTTATGGTAGCAAAATTTTTGGCATATTCTGTTATCAATTTCAATGTCATTAATGGATTGAAAGTTTCTTTTTAAATTTGTAAATAATATAGACTCTAATTTGACTTGGACTCTTTATTTTGGAACTTACAATGGTAATGGAGAAAACCTATACAAACCTAAACCTCATACATAGAGATCCTTTAACATAATTATGCAAGTCCTAAAGATAGGTGTTGCATTGAAGTTGATTAATTCCACCTCTTTCTCTTCTTTAAATTTAATTTTTCTCCTGAGTTTCTTATGGCCTGGATTTTGTACCAAACTATATTTTCCTATACAAACTTAATGGGTTGTTTGAAGTTCCTACTCATTTCCTCTAGAAACATTGCAACAAAAGAGGGTAACTTTATTTGAGGTATGAAAGAAAAGGTTTTACTTTATGTAGATTTTATTTGCATATATGTTGAGACTACTAAGATCTTGAATTTTTCCTAATTTTTCATTATGACATTGCTTTTATGGGGATATTGAATTATCTTATTAATTTTGAAATATTTTGTTGATGTTTTAAAAATTTCTTGATCATTTCTTAATACCCAAGAATATATTTTTGTCCTTAGTCATTGGTTTTTGTACTTATGTGAAGTTTCCTTTGTCATGCAGACAAGAAATGGAATAGGGTTAGTTGCTTCAGCTATTGCCCGCGGGTTTAGGTGCCTCAACACATACATTGGGCACCTCGTCCCTGTGTGTAGACGTCCCCGAACGCCCCGGGAGGGATGAGGTCCCGTTCTGTTCATTTGGGCTCACTACAAGTTCGGACTCTCAAATTGTCACGGTTCTTAATCTGAATCAAAGAGTCCAAATCCGGAAAATTATTTTGAGAAAACAGATTTTTTGAAAAGAGTGCCAAACATGGACTGCTTTGCCAGATACAAAGTCGCCACCTAAATATTTTATTTTTTGGAAATTTAGGAAACCTGACTCGTTGCCTAAGGCCACGTGTCCGTCACCACCAAAGTTGCCTCGGCTCGGGAACTTGGGTACGATTGGGGAAAGTCACTTCGTGAGCACCCCCGCTCGCCCGATCAAAAGATGGCCTCTACTAACCATGATATCTAGTTTTGAAAACTTTATGCGTTCTTATTCCGGTTATTAGCCTAGATTTACTATGTGATGCTCACAGCATACAAGTATAGACTGGATCGTCTGAATTGGAACGAAACATTTCATGTTTTTTTGAAAGTGGTTTGATGGTGCTACCTGCAAGTAGGCTAAGACGTGGATTTGCCACCCTCGGGTGGGCTTAGAAAAACATGATTTTACCACTATCTAGTGGGCTTAAAACTCATAGTCCAATGCATTTATTCCAAATTCAAATAGTCCAACCTTCACCCACAGGCATTCAGGCAGTTATATCACATAAGCATATAGCCTCATGGTAAGCATGCTATATGGCAATCACTCACACACATGCAAGGATGCTAAAGCATAACACTTACGGAGTACTCCAAGCCAGAACAAAGCGCTATGTTAGAAATCCATGCATGATCCTAACTATACAGAAATGCCTAATGCAAACACATGCAAAATGCAACTAAGATAGGCTCGGTTATTTCTAAAGATGGCATGTGAAATTCTACAACTAACATGTATTCAAACTTGGAATTGAGATACAAATGCAGTTAGTATGATGCGCCGAGCCCGGTACATGCAAGACAGATGAATGAATGCAAACATGCTATCATACTGTATGCTAATTGAAACATGCCCTAATCTAACCATCATAAGCGAGTAAATAAAAGGGAGAAAGACGTGGGGTGGAAGACATACATCACACACACGCACACTTATTACAACATTGCCCTCGCGCAGAGGGTCCGAAATAAATAATACAGTCCAAATGAATAAATAATACAGTCCTGAATAAATTCAAAATCCTAATTAATTAACACATTAATCTAGGAAAGCAATAAATTGCACGCAAATCCGTGGACCGCCTCAGCTCTGTTCGCGGATGATGAATGATGTATGCTTGAATTTGCCTTGCGCGAAAATCCTTTGCGATGCCCCGGTTTGCCTCTGTTTACAATTTTTCTGAAATGCGTACCAAGCTCTAGAAGACTGCTGATTTCTGATTTGCTGCAACAATGAGCAAAAAGGGGCATGGCAAAGTATTTTCACATATGTATGCATGACTACTCTTCGGGGAGTGTAGTCCTCAATCCTCGTGTCACCATCCACGCATCTCGATGCATGATGGCCGAGAAGTCGAATTGCATGACTCAATATGAAATGAATGCACATATGGACACAACAAGGCCTAGACTCCATCATGGATAATCTGGAGTGTCGGCGACGGGAATTGAGACATGTTTCTTCACTCGGAGTACGAAACGTCCCTCGTTTCCGTGCTGGGGCTAACTCCTATCCAAACACTATGCAATATGCATGATATGCGTGAATGCAACCCTAACGTGCAACCTAGCATACACAATGCTATGAAATGGCATACACAATGCATGATGTAACGAGGCATGCACAATGCTCTAACATACAACCTAGCATACCGCAATGCTATGAAATGAAATGGTGTACACAATGCATAATGGACTTACACTAACATGAGCGGACCTCAGCCCACACTCACATCAGTAGCCATTAGGTGAAAATAAGACTATCAAAATCGTGCACACATGCACGCAAACCGAGGACCGATCCTAGGCATAACATGCAACTCTATCAAGGCATGGCAAGGCATGGAATATGGCATACAAGCATGTAGATTCCAGCACTGAAATATGATGCAAAATGGTCCCGAATTATGGAAATATGGCACCCGATGCATGAGATGAACCCCGAAACTTGAAACTAGGCACATGGAATGACTTGTAGCTATACAAAGCATGCATTATTTGATCATGAAGCATGAAGACAGAGCCAAGGTAGTCCCAAAACATGGACATTTTCAGTTCAAACATGGCCAAAAGATGCTAGCAAGATGGACTAAAATAGCATGCAATTTTGACTAGCAAACATGGTTTACATGGCAAGTATAGGATGTACATGGAATCTCACCAAACCAGAAAAAATCAGTGAACAAAACATATGTAAATAGGCCCAAATAACCACTAATATGCAACCATGGCATGCAAAAATGATGAGCTCCTTTAGAGGACTATGCAAGGGATTCTTAAGCACATACAAGGTGGACACTTAGCATGGCACAAAAAACTCTGAAAATCAAAATATGGTAGTCCCAAAAATCACTAAATTGACCCTAGGAAGTGACTCCAAAGCATGCGAGATGGGGTCTCTTTGGAAGGCCAAAGTGACCACCAAAACAAGTCAGGTGAGAGGGGGGGTCACCCCCCTCTGATTTGGGAGCTCAAAATAGTGTCTCAACCACTGAAAATCCACTGGATTTTAGTGGCTAGAAGGCCAAACAAAGCATGCAACAAGGGCTTAGGTGTAAGGCTCAAAATAGGGAGACCAATCAAAGCATACAAGGAAGCATATGACCTCAAACAAAAATGGAACCTTAAAAAAACTTGAAGATGAGATTAAAACAAGATATTTTTTTAGTTTATGACAACTCTCAAAAACAAACACAAGTAGGGCTAATCTATCATGCAAAAATGGCCTTAAAAGAGGGAATAGAGATAAGGGACAGCAGCTGGCCCCAAAACAGTAAAGAGCCCTTCAACAAAGTTGAAGAGGGGCTCAAAAAAAGGCATTTTACAGTTTATGTAAAGCTTCTAAAATAATCACAAGTAGGCCTAAAATATCATCGCAAGAAAAAAGGCCTAAAAGAAGGATAAAGAGACAAGTGATAGCTGCTAGCCTCAAACAGAGTAGAGCCCTTCAACAAAGTTGAAGAGGGGCTCAAGAAAAGACATTTCACAGTTTATGACCAAGTCGCGAAACAGCTCACAAATAAGCCTAAAATATCATGCAAAAATAGGCCTAAAAGAAAGTTTAAACACAAAGGGTGAGGAGAACCTCAAACAGAGAAAAGACACTTAATCAAACATAGAGATGAGCACAAAATATCCTTTCCATGTTGAGCTTGGTCTGGTATGTGCCATACTTCTCGTGTCGAAACATAGTTCAGTAAACCGTTCTATGTTAAACATGGCTTGTATGCGTACATGCCTTTCCTAGGCAAGATTTGGTTTGGCCCGCGTGCCCATATCCATTGCCGTCTTCCTAGCATATCCACATATATATTACATTGTAGTGTAATCTTTGCATCCGGCTTTAGGATCATTGTCCTTTCTTCAGCGGGTCGTTTCCCCACTTGTGTCAATCCCCCCTATACTTGTTTTCTTGTGTCCGTCTACATTACTTATAGTTCAGTAGACTGTTCTATGGTAGACGGACTTGTTACCTCCATCAATCTATTTGACATTTGTGTGGTTTCGAACCGCTCATGATTGGATCATGATTCAATTGCTTTGCATATAGTTCGATTGTTTCAATTACATTGCATCTTCTTTTGCATTATTTATACATTGTTTTGTATATTGCATATCATTTTGCATCCATTTTTGCATCATCATGCAAGTTGCTAATAATATTGTACCTGTTAAATTTGCTTTCTTTCAGGCAAGATATTGTATTGTACGGTTCATTTGAGGCTGTGCAACCAGACGAGCCGCACAGGTATTGTATCCTCCGAGTGAGACGTATCGAGAATTGCATAATTCTCTTACATCCTTTCTGCATTGTAGTGTAGTTTGGTGTATGCTAGCTTAAAACTGTCCATGTTATGCTTCGTTACAACTTTCTTTGCATGATCATAAGTTATGTCCGGCTCTGTGCATTATCTTGCATTTTGCCCCTGCCTTCGGGCGCATATCTTGATTGTCTTGCATGTTTGTCTGAGTTTTCGGCCTTGTCAAAAATGGGTCGTCTCTGGGCTTTGACATTCACTCCCGTCATTGTTTATGAATTTCGAGTTCTGTCAAAAGAGGGACAACTGTAGACACCCCATTTTTGACCGTCCTCAAGACTTGGACGTCACCATTTGAACACCCGGTGATCATCCATGTTTGTGTTCGTTTGGAGTTCCCGGAGGTCTCGGCTACGCGCCTTGCCTCAGGATCTCCGAACTCGACTGTTTAGTGTCTGGTTTTGCACCGAACACTTGTGTTTTGCCTTGGAAGGGCAGGGAATGCCTTGTGAGGCATCCCCAACATCACCGGCCATGGCCAGAGGCCACCGGCTGGTGTCTTGTTGCCATCGGCAATGTATGTTGCCGGTCGCATTCTTTGTTGCCGGTCGCAGTCCATTTTGTCAAAATGGCAATTTTGAGCAGCCGACTACTGTTCATCTGCTTTTGCAGATATTTTAATACAACTGTATGGCATTTTGTTCCCCTCCATACACGTGTATGGAGGGATGGCTTCCTTGTTAGCTTACCTTGTAAGCTTTACAAGATTGGCTTCTCTATAAGAGGAGCTCCCCTCTCCCTTGCTTAGGGTTAGACATTTTAGAGAGAAACTTGTGTGAGAGCTCTGGTTTTAGGTTTAGGGTTTCATACATATTCTATTCTATATATCTCTCTCTCATTTGGCCTTTGTGTGTGTATAAGTGTGTTTGTGTCTTACTATTGCACACAAACACGTGTTACACCTTTTCTTGGTTCTTGAAGGGCCAGAGGTTTGTTCTTGAAGCTTTGGAGCTGTTTTGAGCTCAAAGAAGTTGCTGGAGCTTCATTTGTGAAGAGGGTCTTCAAGGGTAACAATCTTACTCCTTTATTCCCATTTTTTGCATACTATTTTTGCCTATCTTAAAACTGTTTTTGAGCTTAGTGTATAATATAAAAAAGTTATTTTTTTGGGCCCTCTAAATAGTTTGTTTAGAGTGTTTTGTTGGTTTGGAGGTGTTTGACCCCTCCTAGGCCTTGAGAGGCCCATTTTGTGCTATTTTGAGTGAGCTCCGGGACCTTGGTGTTTGGGCCTCTCCACCACTGAAATCTTGAGGGATTTCAGAGGTGAGGATGGTGCCTTGAGGTCATAGGGAGGAGAGGGC